>JANZYN010000109.1:0-110491 GCA_025583755.1 Cordyceps tenuipes
CCCCCCCCCCCCCCCCCCCCCCCCCCCCCCCCCCCCCCCCCCCCCCCCCCCCCCCCCCCCCCCCCCCCCCCCCCCCCCCCCCCCCCGGCGCAAAGATTGCTTTGTTATATTAAGTAATGTAATGTGAAAGGCCTGACCAGCAGGAGAGAAGATGTCAAGTGCAGGGGCTGCTGGCTGTCAAGTTGTGGAAGTGGTTGAAGCTGAGGATAGAGAAGAGTTGAGCAACTTGACCGGAGGATGCGATCATATTTATAGATTGTGTCATCAATCTCTCTCGGGGCCTTCGTTTTGTTGCCCAGCCTACTCGGAACCCGGGATAAGGGTGATCTGGTGGCGGAAGCAGAGGCCAATGAAGCGCGAAACAGGTTCAAACATGACAGACAGGGTTACAACAAGTCGACGTCTCGAAACTTACACGGAGTTGCGACTTGTTCAAACGTGGATATTCGGATATTCAGCAGCTTCACCGACGGAGGCTATGCTCGGCCAACCGGCGCGCCGTCGCTTTCAGGGCCTTGATACATGCCAATACCCTGTCATGGAGGCCGTAGGGAGGGGGCGAGTGCCTGGGGTCAGTCGGAAGGCCCAGGACGATGTGATTGCAAGGGGAGAGAGGGGAGTCATGACCTGTTCCTTCATGCAGAAAATTGGTGAACATGAGCAGCGGCAGGGGTATACAGAAACACAACTGAGAAACCTGGGCAAGGGTTGTCTCGCGTACCTCCAAACTTGCAAGGGAGCCGAGTAAGATGATTGGTCTAGAGATGGTCACGATATATTGACGGCTTGTAAAACGATATAGGACGCGGGGCTGCCCCACGATGGAGGAGGTTGACAGAGACGAGTTTCAAGGGGCCGAGGCTGCTACTGTTGGCCACTGGCTCCAGCAGGCCGCTGTGGCTAGCTCGGAGGCAAAAGGAGGTCTTGACAGACTGGAGAATCAAAAGAGTGCTTTGTGTGATGATATGATTGTTGACAAAGGTTGGTTGCGGCTGTGAGGCCCTACGTGAGGATGTGAGGATGTGAAGATGAAGATGTGAATAGTGAACAAGTCCAAAGTCCGAAGTCGCCTGTTGACAGCTGGCCCGAGCGCCTGCCAGAATTAGACGGCCTCTGCACAAACGCACAGGCGCCGCCAGCATCCAGATATTTAATCTGATCATCTTGCCCGACCAGCCACGGACGGGCACAATATCTGTGCGTTTTTTTTTTTCTCCGGCTGCCCTTTTTCCCTATTTTTTTTCTCCGGTTTCTTTTTTTCCCTTTTTTCCCTCCTCTCTCTTCCTTTAGGGGTTAATACCAGGGACAGCGTTTTAGACCAGACACTTGCCCCCTCGCCCTTGTCCAAGGCCGAGCCCAGCGTCTCAAGTTGCCCAGTCTGATACGCACCAAAATATTTCTGACGGGCCAACTCTACAACCTCAGGTCGTAGCTGCTTACTGAAAATCACGAGAACCGAAATCAAGGCATTGTGTACCACTACAGGCACTGGGAAACGGGATTGGAAAATGATCGCCCGGGCTCCAGTTGGAGTACAGGTTGGCCACGCTACAAACATGCAACATAAACACCATGACTATTCTACACTTCTCTAAATCTCTATGCCATCAATACAATCGATACAAACTTGATCATAGAGTTGAGTCTTGGGCAGCAGAAGCAACGCCAAGCCGCAAGATTGTGCCGGTTCCCGCAAAGCTCTTGGCTGGCACCAGCTGCATCTGGTCATGACCTTGTAAGCTGTGGTATCCAAGATACTCACAAGGACCGACTTCCCAGCAACAAAACGACCGAGTACACCATAAACGGCAGCGTGTGTGTCCCTGTTTCGCATCCCCTCCACCCCTCCAGGTGAGGCATACAAAGGCTCCATGTGTCGTTTTATGATCAAGCGAGGAGGCTGTGCCAAAGGCATCGAGTACGAAGAGAGCTTCCGGGATCGACGCCTCGTGTTTAGGATCGCCTTTTCGTCGCACGGAAATGCTGAATCGGATCTCCGCTAGTCGAATGCCGGAATGTGAGAAACGACCAGAGAGGAATGCCGTTGTGAGAGTGCTCGGGTCGTCAAGATCCGGGCTTAGCCGCTGATTGAAGAGCCGCCCTTCTTCTTCATCGTCATTACCATCACGGCCAGATTGATACCCCGCCTATTGGCGTTTGCTGGCCATCCGTTTGTCCTTCTCAGGCCGGTTTCAGCATCGTTTGCTTCCTTATTGTCCCGGCCCAACCCAAACGCCCCAACAGCTGCAAGCGAGCCGCAGCTTGGCTGCCGTCGTGCGCGGCATAAGCGTCGCATATGCCATCGTATCGCGATTTTCAAAACACGCAACGATGTTGATGCCGCCAGATTCAGCACAGGTGGGGACGCACAACAAGAGGGAGAGGAGATCAAGGTAGCAGAGGGCATGGACAATACTACATTACCTGGACCTGAACAGCCAGTTGACATGAGCAGACGAAATTCCATACACAAGGAAGCTCACACTTGATGAGAAATCACACATGGCCAAGTTTTGTGCATTCACTCACCTATATTTAGCAGTAGTGCGAGACATCGACCCCGCGTGGCCAGACAGATGGGCGGCTGCGCCTGGTGCACATGATCACCCAACACCAACCCGTGTTATTCGCGTTCAGTTGCCTAGGTCATGTTGCCCTCGGCCACAGACAACACGCGCAAAGAAAAAAGCTCCAGGTCTCGACTTGGCAAGTAATGTGAGCTTCTATCATTCATCGTAAGCGTATCTAAACATAGTCATTGGTTAGCAGTTTACACCCGACATCAAGAATGTATGACGCGACGTGAACATGTCAACAAAATCAAGCAGACAAGCAGCAGGCAAATTAAAAGGTATCGTTGCGAATCATTCGTCATGAGATACAAATATGTACAGGTATAATCACATATATACAGTACCCTATTCCCCTCATGCTAGTCAAGCCCCATTCTGCCTTTCGGCCACCTCCTGGCAGCCTCGGCCGGGGCTTTTTGTATTCTAGAGAAGACCTCTTCAGGGCTCCTCCGGCTAATTGCACGCGACACTGTCGCCGAGGTTCGGTTTCTGATATGTGATTTGGGCGACGACGTTGGTCGCCGCGTGGACAAGGCTCTGATGGCAGCAGCCTTGCAGGGATGCTCGATATAGTTGGGGGCTTCTGCCAGCGGTTTAGGTGTTGCCGTTTCAGAATCCAGGGTATCATAGGTAAGGTCATCATCGAGTTCGTATTGGATGGGAAGGTTGTAAATGTCCCAGTCTTGATCATCTTGTGGCGTCATGGGTAGGGATTTGGATTCGTGGTAGTGCTCTGATGCATCCACAGACGACATGGTTTCGACAGAGTCGCAGGCTGACGATAGGGCGGTTTCGCCACTATCAGACTGTGATGTCGTATCGTCGTCGTCTTTCGACAAATGCCGGAGAAATCCTGGGATTCTTCCCGATTCAGAAGCAGAGAAAGACGCGGATCGGGACGACCGGCCAGTGGAAGGGAAGCTGGCATCATCCGAGTATTCAGAAGGGGTGCTTGCTGAGTGCAGCGGAGAACAAGGACCTTGCGCATCCATGTGAAAAGGCTTGACGGCCACGGCGGGACCATTGGGGAAGAAGTCGTCCTGGTCGAGAAACTGTGACATGTCCTCGACTTCGGTAAATTCGGTGTTACTTGTACAGCTAGAGTTGCTTTCGGATTCCACAGGCTCCGAGACTGGCGACGGGCATTGCTTGTCATCGATCAGCTCCTCGGGAATGTAGCTCGCGAAGTAGCGAACAATAGAATCATATGATTTGGTCCGGAAAAGTTGGACTGCGTGCTGCCACTGATCGGTACCCATCAACTTAGGATTTGCGATGATTTCAACGGCAAGCGACTCAAGGCATTCATTCATTTCCTTGGTACGCTGACCCTTGCGCTCAGCCATGAGTTGGTGAAACTCTTCAGCGCTATCGGCTTGCTGGGAGAGCTCAAAGACATCGTGGTGAAAGGCCTCGGGGTCTTGGAGGGAGAAGGAGACGGTATTGTATTGGTCGTGGAGGGATGTAAAGAGGTCGTCTCTTTTCATGTTGAACTTCCAGGCGGGCCATGCCCAGCCCGGTTCGTCCATTGTTGGTCGGAGAACAACGGGTGTTGATGTGTTATGGTGAGAATATTCAAGAAGAAAAAACGTGTCTAGATGCGCAAGCCCGTGGTCATTTGATAGACAGGGCCCGTCTAGAGCGAAGCAGTAGTACTGAAGGTCATTGCGGTGGTATTCTGAGTCGAGAAGAGCGAAAGGCGTGGAAATCGCGGGCTCGAATTCGAATCAGTATGCAGTTCTCATGTTTTGACAGGCTCAAGATTCCTACACGACGGCGAAGGCGAAAGGTTGTGGGGGGCGCGTTGACTACCCTCTGTGACGGAAGGTGAGGGAGACCAGGAGGTCAGCGCGTTGCTGCCTCAGGCAAAGGGCGGTGAATGTTTTGATTGGGTGTTGTGTCTTTCAAGTGGCACAGAAAACTCCACAACAAGGAGACATTGCCTCGCGCTAATCTGTTTTCGATACTGCTCACTTGGGCCGGCTTGCATTAGTGCGGATTCGCATGCAATCTTGTGCATCGCCCCATTCCTCATATAGCTTAGCGCTTGCATTGGAGGGTTCAGCTTTGATGAAGGTGGACTCAAGGCGCCGAAACAGCCAATGAGAGAGTGCAGCTGCCTTCGGGTGGCTAGCGGGGTGGCGTCGTTCTCATCCTGCTGGAATTTCGGTCGGGCCCCGGCCCATCGTCGGGCTCTTGTGGCTGGTGCTGTTTTTAGATGTGGCTGAAAGGCTCGTGGCGCAGCCATCCTTTTGCAACGCTGTTCTGATGCCATTTGACTGGCTTCACGGAGGCAAGAAGGGCCGTTCTCAACGTCTCTTCATAACTGATGGACGACGGGAGCAGTGAAGCAGTGAAGCAGTGAAATGTGCAGCATGGCAAGGTCCAGGCGCGATCCTCCCAAACCGAGACGAATCCTGAGAGGAACGATTGTGTTATCCTCGTTTCAATCAGCCCGTTGATTCATTGCGCAAGACTGCAGCAGGCCGCGTGGATGAGTAACCGTCTCTTTTGTACCTGGAATTGCTGTTTACGCTATAAATCTTTGAAGCCCGTCGCACAACGTCATGGACAGTTGCACGAGGGTTAGTGACAGGACTGGGTCCTACCCGCGCGTTGTGGAAGAGACGCCATTGATATAATCAAACTGGTTGCTGGGTTCTGTTGAACCACGTGAGTGGCGCTCAGGGCTCAGTCACTGGAGCGTTGTTGGCTCACGAACTTGACACGACATTATCAGCTGCGAGGGCAATGACAGCGGTTTATCAGTGAAACAGCGTTATGAGCGTCATTGTTCGATTCGCGATGCAACGTAGATTCCACGAGGATTTGGGGAATGAGGAGGTGAAAGATGGAAAGTGGAAACGGGGCCGAGGTGTCTGGGGGCAAGTTGGGCGAGTTGCATCGCCACATTGGACTGCCTCGAGGCAGACAGCACGAGGACATGATATTATCCACATATTGGCACAGTGCAATGGACAGTGTGAAAATGGGAGAACAAGGCTGAGCTCCCCTGTTAGCGAAGACAAGACGTACAGTGCGAAAATGGCACCCATTCTGTGCTCTAGCACAATTGTGAGCAGACGCTAAAATAGGCTCCAACATATTCCATGGACAGATATTACGAAGCTGTTGTAGAAGAGACAGAGATTCAAGGGAATTTGTTCTTGGGTCTGGTTTCGAATGAGATTTATCTGTTGTCACCATCATCAAGCATCTTTGTTCCAGCCTCACGCATGCATCTCGCTGAGACGGGCTGTGCCGTCGCTAACAAGAAAAGAAGGGTCTGTTAGAACCCACCACTGCGCGTCAGCCACTGCCGCCCGCTGCCCGTAGCCGTCCCTCCAGGCTTTCTTGCGGCCTGCTCCCAGCACCCAGCAGCCTAGCAGCCTCTGTGCTCCCTGGCTCATCACCGGTGAGGCTGAGGCTTCTCTTTGTTATCAGCTGCCCGCCACCACTTGCTCTGTCGTTGCGCGCCTGACGCTGGCGTCCTCACCGTGACCTCTGAGCTGGCTCTGCATTTATTCTTCCCTCGGCCATTTCAGTTTTGCATCTTTCTGTTCTGTATTCTTCTTTTGGACATTTCGTCTGCGAATTGTGCATTGCCAACACATCGACCCATCGCATAACTGATCCCTCCCATCCACACTATCACAGCCGCAGCCTTGGCCCGTCACTCCCGCTCCCCCCCCCTCTCTTCAGCTTCTCCAGCCCGGTTCACCCCACTGCTTGCTGCCCTCTGCCCGCTGCCCGCTGCCCACCAAGTTCCTGTCTGTCTCCCTCTGACTTGCAGACCGCAGTCAGGTCAGCAACAGCCTACCAGTAGCCTGTAGGCGGCCACCACCACCACCACCACCAATTCTGCCAGCCTGAGGCGCCACACCATGCACCTGCGTCAGGCATCACTTTCGCTTCAGAGATTATTCAGAACAATCACCATGGCCGATCCTAAACCCGCGCCTCGGGAAGAGGCGACGGAGGAGAGGACTGAGCCCTTTTCGCAGTCTGAGCTCGACGCCCGCATCCGTGCCGTCGACGTCGGTGCCTCCGGCATAAGCCCCGACCAAGAGCATGTCCCGCTCGACGTCCTCTTGCTCGAGGACCATCACCACACAGACAATATCCGTCTCTTGGTTCGCCCCCTCGCTGAGCTCCCCAACCTTCCTGCAGTTCCTTCAAGCGATAACTGCCACTGGCTCGCCCTCCGCGCCGAGATTCCCTCCTCGGACCAGCCCTCGCACAAGGTCTTGGCCGTAAAACAGACCGCCCGCGACACCAAGTTCTCAGTACGGGTACCCGCCGCCGTTATCGACCCTGACGACACCCTCATTTGCCCTTCGCTCTGGTGTGAGCTCTACTTCGATCCTGCCAGCGATAAGCTCATCCTCGTCAACCGTTCCGAGGTCCCCATTGCCCTCGTCCGTCTTTCTCAGACAGCACCCGCCAGCCCATCTTTGAACGACTACCGCATCGTCTACCCGCACGTCACCAAGTCGTTGGAACCTGGCACCTGGCGCATCAAGGTTTGCGAAACCGCCGTTTTGGATTTTAGGATTATTGAGAAGCGCCGGGTCATTCTCTATGAGCAAACGCCTATGAGTCACAGCCAGGGCACCCTCTCCCGCGGCACCTCGCTAGTCTCCACCAGCGGCAAACGTGCCCTGACCCCCGATGATGAAGAGGAAGGTGGCAAGCGCGTCAAGCGTCGGGTATCCCAAGTTGAAGGCCGACCGGCAGACGGTCTCGTCATGTTCCTAAACCCCACGGCGGATCCCCTGGTCTTTTCGCTACCAAATGGCGCAACAAAGGGCAAGGAGCTGGCGGTCGGGAACAACACCAATGCCCTTCTCGAAGCTGAACAGGGTGACACAATCTACATGACAGGCATATGTGAGCTCGATGAATATCAGCTCATCAAGCAGGAGCCGATAGCCTCCACCGCCCAGTCGGCCGTCTTTGTGGGTCGCCATTCCAAGCGGCCTGACGGCATCGTCACCGTCAAGGTGCTCAAGACAGTCATGAACGGTTCGGACAAGCCAAACGTACATGAGCGCAATGTCATTCGCCAAGCCGACATGTGGCAGCGCGAATACCAGACACAAGAAAAGTTACAACACCACTCCATCGTGCGCTACTATGGGGGCGACGCCCGCTTCCTCTCACTATACATGGAGCACGTTGATGCCAAGGATCTGACGGTTCAAAACCGCTGGAGAAGCAAGCAAGACGACCACTTTACCGGGTCCCGAGAGGATGCCACCCGCATCTTGCGAGACATCTCTAGCGCGCTCAGCTACATTCATGGACGCCAGCTTGTTCATAATGACATCAAGCCGGCCAACATCCTGTACTCCCTGGAGCGCGGCGCCGTCCTGTGCGACTTTGGCATGTCGACCGCCACGGCCAGCCCACCTAGCGGCGGTGGCACACCTTACTACATCCCTCCCGAGTTTATCGGACGCAAACTGCGGGGGCCGGCCGCCGACGTATGGGCCATGGGTGTCACCATGCTGTACCTCTTGCGCAAGCTTCCGCTACCTGAGAGTCGCGCCAGACCGCAGAGCGGCAAGCCGCTCTACTGGCAAATAGCCGGAGTCAATAACCCGCAGGTGCAGCATAAAAATGGCAACGGCCAACCTGCCATCCTGCAGATGCGCACCTGGTTGACAGAGGTGCACGATGCCGTGCAGAAGCTCAACAAGGAAGACCGCCTCGAGCGCATCGTCATGGAAATGCTCACTCCAAATCCCACTCAGCGCATCTCGATGCCTTCGATCCTGGAGCAGCTCACCTCTGGCTTGTAGTGCGTCTGAAGTTGCAAACTACAGAGCCGAGGCCGGTACAAAGTCGGCACATACATTCATAACAGTTACGAAGAGATGCAATCGGTTGTTTGGCGTTATTTTGGATAGAGTATTGTTTGCATCTGTAGATTTACATTACATGTACGGTTGTTTGATATATTGTATTTACTGTATTTGTTGGGGTTCGTTGGAATTACATACCAAGCACATGTTCTTTTTGCAATCCATATTATTTCTGTTATTCATAATTCTAAACTCTGAGAATCGCTAAAAGTCTTTTATCGTGTTGCGCTACATGGCCTCTTCACCTACTGTATTCTTCCTTGCGTCCTTCCTTGCGTCATGCTTCGGCCGTTATGCAAAGACGACCCCAACGAGGTAGTTTCCTCTCTCCTCTCGTCGGGCAGTTTTACAGGCTCGAGCCCAGGGCAAAGACAGCTGCCGCGCCGACCACAGCGACGAGCAAGCCTCCGTTGAGCGCGCCAGCAGCAGCAGCGGCGGCAGACTTGCCGGCAGCGGTCTGGGAGGGCGTAGTGGCGGCGGCGCCGGTGGTGGTCGCGGACGCGGACGCGTTCTGGGGCTTGACCTCGTTGAGGGTGACGCCCTTTGAGACGCAGGTGGTGTTGCTCTTGGGCGCGTCCTTGGAGAAGCGGATGTCGGCGCAGTTGTAGAGGGCGGAGCCGCTGGTGCCGGAGGTGACGACCTGGAGGGTGGCGCGGGTGCCGTCGGCGATGCCGGCGGGGACGGCGAGGCGGTCGACGCAAAAGGTGCCACGGCCGGTGGTGTTCCACAGGTCCGGGGTGAGGGTCAGGTTGAAGTTGGTCGTGTTGGCGCCGAGGCCGAGGTTGAGGAAGACGTAGGTCCACGGGTGGTGCAGCTCCAGCTCGAGAGGCCCGCCGTCGAGGGGCCACTCGGTCACGTTGCCGGCGCCGTACGGGACACCGGCGCCTTGGGGGAAGCCGTGTTAGTTGGACCGTGGGGGGGTTTTTTTCTTTATTTTTTTTGGTTTTGCTTGGAGCAGCAAGGGAATGAAGGAGCTCTCTTACAGGGGTAGGTCCACTGGCTGTACTTGGCCTCATTCTCGGCGGCGAGGGTGTCGGCGCGCCATTGAGGCTGGGTCAGACCAAAGTGCGCGGTGGCGGCCTGGGAGGCGGCGAGGAGAAGGGCAATCTTGGGCAGCATGGTGGGAGAGAGAAGAAGTGTGTGTCGTAAAGGAGACAAAGGCTGTCGAGGTAGGGAGAGGAAAGAGGAAGAGGACAAGCACAAGAGTGGGATGGGAAGACGGGTGTGTGTGGTGGACAATGGGCACTATATACACGGGGTTGGAGAAAAAAACTAGCGCACGGCGTGGTGATACAATTAATTCACTCTCTTTCCTTGCCCGCTTTCCGGCTCCAGCTGAGATCATATCATGTCATCCATATCACGCACACAGTAAATTGGTAGCGCCGTTGCCGCATTGCGCATATATTGGGAGCGATGCCGGGGGTACGTGCACGCACTGTGGCGTCTACTAGCAGAGAGCAGCCTCTAAAAAGGTTATTGAATCCCAGTAAGTTATTACTTGTCGTGCCTGAATCATGGGTGCCTTTTTCCGCCCTTTGTAAAGACCAGCCACGCGGGATCTTTAATGCCCAGGAAAGTTCCGGAGGTGGTGGGGCCGGTACACGGCCCATGTCCCCGTCTTGCTACAGAAAGTTTGGATGCAAACAAGCAAGATTGACAGGAAAATGATGGTCTTGTCTCCGGATAAGTCTTGTCTTGGCTGGTGGCCTTGTCCGTGACCGATCTCGCTCCATTCTCAACCTTGCTGGTCTGTTCATCCCTTCTGAAACCTGCAGAGGCAGAGCGGAACAGGACAAGTCGGGTATTTGCGTCAGTTCTAGAGCGGCTGGCCGTGGGGCGTCGGGCTTGCAGCTACGGAAAACTTGCTCAAATGCACGCAGCTAATCTGTATCTTGTATTCAAGCTTCTTTTCCCTCAAAGTGGGTGTGTGGCGGGTGATGGATGGGTTGGTTGGTTGGTGTGCTCAACCCCGGTCTGCAATATTTACTTTCTTTCGTCACATCGTTCCCATTCTCGAATGTATGTATGTGAGCTTGCTGTCTCTGGCTTCCCCAGCCTCCAGAGACTCTCTATTTGTGCGCCACAATTGACTTTCGTAGTACACACCAATGCCACCCGAATCATTTGGAAAAATGATGAAATCATGTAACTACCTTGCAGCCTGATTCCAGGGTGGTAAATTTCTGCTCTGTTAATAATTATTAGTTCCGTGACCTCGAAAGGCCCCGATGTCCAATAGCATCATGACGCCCAATTTCATGCTTCAAACCTCCAAAGCCACCTACCCTAGAGCCTCCACCAGTTGCGTGGCATTTTCCAGATAGCAGCGTATAGCAAGGGCATGGCAAGCACAAATAATGCACAATTTTGTCTTGCGTCAGAAATCTGGTCGCTAAAACCAACCTGCTTCCGATAGAAATCTTCGACAACTACCTGTCTATCGTTATTCCACCCTCTATAGAGCATACAAGATCTAGGCACCCTTAATCATTACAGCTTCTCCAGCCGGCCCTCTTTCGGCTGCTCATCCTCATCCAAAACCTCCTCGCGCCGACGCACCTCGACGCCCGCCGGTCCGTTCTTCCCAAACTTAGCCAGCACGACGTGCTCAAAGTCGCCCTCGCGATCCTGGCCCTCGAGCTCCGGCCCCGTGTACGCCAGCGACAGCACCGCGCGGCGGTCCCCGCGCACGTACAGCGGCACCGGGCTGATCACCTTGTCGGCCCAGGCCACGGCCGCCGACCTGTGCGCGCGGCCCAGCGCCGTCGCCGCCGTCGGCACCGCCCGGACGAAGCGCAGCAGCCGCCGCCGCTCCCGCATGAAGCGCCCCGACTCCTCCTCCAGCGCGCCCGGCCGCCCCCCGCCGACGTGCCGCCCGACCGTCTCCAGCAGGAAGTGCTGCGGCGGGAAGAGCACCACCTCGCCCGCCGCAGCCCGCCGCAGCCACGCTTGCGGCTCCGCAAACTCCGCCGCCGTGTGCTCCACGCCCCCGTCCGCCGTCGGGATCACCGTCCCCCTGGACGACGACGACGCCACGTCCCGGCGCGTCAGCGGCAGCAGGTACAGGTACATCTGCGTCGTGAAGCGCTTCGGCACCGTCGCGGGTGTCAGCCACCGCGTGTACGGGATGAGAGACTCTGTGACGACCGCTGTTAGCAATCACGGGAGCTGCAACAAAAGGGAGGGGGGCAGGGATGGTTTCATACCGGTGTCGGCCGTGGCGCCGATGGACCGCAACCAGTCGCCAAACTTGACTTGCCGGGCGTGGATGCGCTTGCGCGCCGCCTCGCGCTCCGCCTCCGGCAGCTGCACCAACTTGCCGTCGTCGTCGCGCTTGGCCAGCAGCACGCCCGACTCCTCAAACGTCTCGCGCACGGCGCACATGCGGTAGGCCGGGCCGTCGCGGTGCCGCGCCGGGTCCCCCTCGGGCGGCACCTCGCCGTCGTGGAAGGGATCCACGTTGCCCCCGGGGAACACGTGCGCCGACGCAAACGACGTCGACGTCTTGACGCGGTGCAGCAGCAGCACCTCGTTGGACGGCGACAGCAGCACCACCGAGGCGCTGGGCCGCGCCGGCGGGAGGGGGGCGGATTCGCCGTCGTCCTTGGTCATCGCGCGGGGCTCAGGGGAGGCCTGTACTGCTGCGTGGTAGGCGATTGCTGTGCTGGAGAATGGCCGTCGTCGTGTCTGGTGAGGGCGCGGTGATGAGTTTGGCCGTGCTTGGTGGTGAATAGGAGCAGCTGGAAGGGCTGGGTTTGTCGTAGCAAGAATAGGACTGACAACTCTAGACGTACTAATTGGCCATCTTCGCCTTGCAACAATGCAGAAATGTGAGTTCATTGGAAGAAAATCGTCGCCGGATCGGCTATCAGCTGAATAACCGGCCTAGGGCGCGCGCCGATGTCTGATCAAGGCTTCTTTGCGGGGAATCAGCCGCTACCGAGGTCCGGAGATTTTACTGCCGTGTAGGAGAGAATACAGAAGCGGCCCCACTGCAACCATCAACTCCGCGGCCACCAACGAAGCCTCTTCAGGGCTCTTACTAAGTTGACAGTTCCAGACATGTTGTGAATGTATCGTCCAAGTTCTAAATTTTCTTTGATTCAGTAAATCTACCCCAAAAACACAGGCCTGTGATCGAATGGCCACGTGCAAGATGAATGTCCCAAACCTATACCGGCGCCACGCTAAACCAACAAAAGATGGTGTATAACAATTGGGAATCTATGCTTCGTCAATATCGTTTCCTCTCTTTCCCTCGAAGATTTACCTTCCAGAGACAGCATATGCTCTTCGACTCGCACCACTTCTTCACCTCCCCCGAGCTCACCTCATCATCATATCCGGCCGTTGTGAGGGGTCCGCAGTTCAACCACGCAGTCAGGTCTTCTAGAATGATTGGGTCATACATGAGTATCTTCTCATACCAAGACGGGTTATTCACGTCTTTGCACCTCGGTGCCGAGGTAACTGCTTTGGTAATATACTGAAAAGACGCCGGTTTGTCGCACGTCGACGCTACCATGGACAGCTCGGTGTCGTCATCCATGGAGAGCGACAAGTCTATCGCTTGAGAGGGCGAGAATGTCTCGTCCGGCACTGACGACGGCGAGTCAGAGAGGGCAGCCGGCTCCTCAGCATCCGACTCTGAGTCTGGTATTTCGACAACGACTTTGGAGTCCTTTGCTTTCCGCTTGGGAGTGCTGGGGGGCAGGGTCTTGGAGTCCTGGCGGAGGACGGCTGCGGCGCACCGAGCGACGGTTTCGGTCAATGGCGCCGCTGGGGCTGGTGATTTTCGTGGTCTACCACGAGGTCGTTTTGCTGGGCTCACGGGCTGCTGTGCTGACGGTGGGGGCTCTTGCGGTTGTGACGCGCTCGCCAGAGATGATTCAGGCCTGGCAGCCGTCTTTGCAGGCGATCTTTCTCGTCTCGATTTCACTGGTGGCCGTGCGCTTGAGCCAGCAAGCGTCGACGCAGATCTTATGCCCGAAACAGCAGCGATTTGGTTCTTGCCCTGCCAGCATTTTTCGAGAAGTGCGATCCTAGCCCCTCTTTGGCGGATATTCTTGAAGCCATACGATGATACGGCGCTGGCTAGTTGTGCATCGGTGAAGAGCTCGAATTGGGGACGAGATGGCAGGTCTGGTGAAATATGGGCCGCAGGCATCAGCCCCGTATCCTGTGAAGATGTAGTAGTCCGCTGCTCTGCGGCTGGAGGGCTCGCACGCTGTAGCTTTGGAGACCTTGGTGGTTTCAGTGCATCCGAAAGGGTAAGAAACGATTGATCTTCAAGAGGGCTTGCTTCTTTGAAGTATCCAAAAGGATCAACCTCTGTCTGGGGAATTGGCAACTCTTGTGATTTTTGAGCCAGCTCTTGAATTTCCAAATCAAACAGATCTCCAGCTTCATCGCGAGCCGCCGCATCCCAAAGCGAGCGCCTCGCTTCTGGAGGCTCGATGGCATCGCTGTTGATTGGCGTTGAGAGGTTGATGTACTCGATTTCATTAGAATTCTTCATAGCCGTAGCCAGATCTCGTAGGAATCTCGGGGACTGCTCTTGGGCCAGCTGGCTTGATGTTCCAAAAAGGAAATCTTGTTTTTCCACTTGACGCAGCGCAGCGCTAGGTGACAACAGCACTGGCTTAGGCGGCGCTTCTTTCTTTTTGGTCTTCTGTGGAGCTTTTCTGGTGCTTTTCCTCGCCGTCTTCTTCGGTTCCTGCTTTCTCGTAGTCGCTGCAGCATCTGGAGCCTGTGTTTTTGTGCTTCCAGCACGAAGCTCCTCGTCTGTTTCAGGATCGGGCTGACTAGCAAGTTTGTATGCGGCAGTAGCCAGGCCCGTGATAGTTCTTGGTTTCTTTTTCAGCCCAGCCTGCTTCTTTACATTCATTGGTTTAGCAGCAACTGAGTGACTCTGTTCAGAGTTTATTGATACCGCATCGATCAATTTCCGTTTCCGAAAAATGCTACCATCTTCGTCCGGTCGGGAAACTGTCGTCGAGGTCGAGGTCGAGGTCGAGACATTGTCGCATTTGAAAGCTTCAAGAACTTTGGAAAGTGTGCCGCTGGGTTCCGTCGCCTCAGAGTCTAGTTGAGACGTTGAAATGACATTCTCCGGCTTAGTTGCTTCCGGAGACTTCTGTTTCGGCGGGGTCCAATCGAGTCGTCTCGCGGGGGCTCGTTCTAAATTCAATGGTTCGTCTTGACGTCCAGAGCCTGTTATTATATCGGACTTCTCGGTTTCCTGAAATTCGAGCACTGGCTTTTTGAAATATTTGCTCTCCGTCGTAGCTGCGTGAGGCAAAGCCGTCGGCGATGACGAGAGTAGTAGTGGTTGACATGACGCATATGGGCTCTCATGTCGTTCATTCATACTCTCCTGTTTCGTAATAGACTCGTGAGACTTCTTTTTGCTGGGAGTTCGATAGTGCGATTCATGGACCGAGGCCTCCGGCGTCGGCGACAGTTTCATAGCCTCCGGCCAGGGCCCCGGCCCCGGCGTCTGCGGCCGGCCCCGGCGTGGTGTGGTAGGTGCAGTCGACTTGAAAATTGGAGGCTTAAGCGGCTGGGATCCTAATTTCTGAAGTGATGGAAAGTCTGGCGAAGATGATATCACGAGAGGAGAAGTTGCGATTCGGCGCTTTGAAGGAGATGTCAAGAACATTTCAGGGGAAGCCATTGCGCCGAAGACATGTGCTCGAGTGCGCAGAGCGCATCTCGAACACGTCAAACGCAGCAGAATGTTTTCTAGATTCTCCTCCAAATGAGATTCCCAACCGCGTGCTTGATATGGAGTTAGTTGCGCCGTGTGTTGCTCGTCCGATGTTCCACTGAAATGTAAAGATCACCAAAAGTGGAGCGTCGTCGTGAGAGGGCTCCCAATTTGGCGTTCGCGTCTGTACGTTTTGATTGGTTTGGCATAGTCGCGAGATATCCACGTTATCACATGACTTGTCACGTGACGCACAAAAGCCCTCCCCGCCCCACGAAATTATTCAGCACCAGGGCAAATTCTGAAGTGACGAATTGGCGAGGCTAATCCCACCAGTCCATCACGACCAACTTTTACACCCCCCGAAACAACCCTCACAACACCGTCAAAATGGAGAACGACCGTGGCGAGATCGTCGATCTGTAAGACAACACCGAAGTTCCGAAGCAATACAATTTCACCCTGCAGAACGGACGAGTGCTAATGTTCCGACCCTGAATCACAGCTACGTCCCCCGCAAATGCAGCGCGACAAACCGTATCATCAAGGCCAAGGATCACGGCTCCGTCCAGATCTCCATTGCCAAGGTTGATGAGAACGGCCGTGCTGTCCCTGGCGAGAACCACGTCTATGCCCTCTGCGGCTTTGTGCGCGCCATGGGCGAGTCCGACGACGCTATGAACCGTCTGGCTCAGCGCGATGGCCTGCTGAAGAACGTCTGGAGCGGCCAGCGATAAACGAGTTGCATGCGACGAAATGGGAAAACGGAGCACAAAAAGAGAGTTGAGGTGCATAATACCCGAGCGCGACGGAACCGAAAGCAGACAGCATGCACCGACAGCAATGCTAACGATCCGGGTAGTTTTATGGGATTTGGTTTTCGGCAAAGGATGCATTTGTGGAACTTAGAGTTGGCCTGCATTTAGCACAATCCAATTCGAGGCGTCTCGGCTCGATTTCGAAGACACAAAAAAAAACAAGCAAAAGACATTACGAGTTTCCTTTTCCCAAACGCATGTGAGGCTTGGGCATGATTGTGGATATGTGACTGGTGTTGTACGTCCCGGCTGGAAAAGTCTCCTCGCAGCGGCTGGCTCACTAGGCTCACCACCTGTGATACTGCTCTCCATTGATGAGGATTCTGAGGCTACTCCGATAGTCTCCAAGCCGCAGATTATTCTTGGCCTTCAAAAAGCCGTGACAGATGAGACTGCTTGTCATGGTACAGATACGGGTCAGACATGCCTCGAACTAAGATTTGTTATAGCTGGAACTGGTCTGTTCGTCTTGAACTGCCATTTATCCCGGTTGCAAGACAAACTTGGAACTCGGGATGCTGCTGTAACTACTAATACAGATTCAAAATATCAGCTTCCTCACAAAGATTCTACGCCACGGCCGCTTTGTAGGCAGCCAGCGCCCGCGCCCGGCATTCACTGTGCTCGACAATCGGCTTCGGGTAGCCGGCCTTCCTCGCCCTGTCCGCCGCGCCGCGGTTGTACGGATCGTGGATCTGCTTGTCGTCGAGCTCCCGCAACTCCGGCACCCACCTGCGGATGTACTCGCCGTCCGGGTCGAAGCGCTCGCTCTGGCGGAGCGGGTTGAAGATGCGAAAGTACGGCTGCGGGTCGACGCCGACGCCGGCGCTGAAGCCCCAGCCGCCGTTGTTGCTCGCAAAGTCGCCGTCGACCAGGTGCTCCATGAAGTGCTTCTCGCCCATGCGCCAGTCGATGAGGAGGTCCTTGGCGAGGAAGGACGCCACGATCATGCGCGGTCGGTTGTGCATGTAGCCCGTGTGGCTGAGTTGGCGCATCGCAGCGTCGACGATGGGGAACCCGGTCTTGCCTTCGCACCATGCTTTGAAGTGATCCTGGTCGTAGGACCATTCAATGTCCGCATAGTCTGGCTTGTATGGTTTGTTCATGCTGTGAATGCCATGTTAGAATTACACACATTACATCTTGTAGTTTTGTGCGCTCACCAAACGTGCGGCCATCGAACCATTACATGACGGTAAAAGTCCCTCCATGCCACTTCGCTGATCCAGACTTTGATGCCTTCCAAGCCGCCGTCCAGCTTCTTAGACTTGTTCCTGTCCCTTGCGGTGCGCACGCAGGTTCGAGCACTGATCGTGCCGCTGGCCAAGTGCACCGAGAGGCTCGACGTGCCGTCTTGACTCGGCACGTTCCTCCGATCGCTATATTCGCCGATACGCTCCTCGCAGAACTTCTCGAGACGGGCCTTGGCCTCGTGCTCGCCGCACGGCCACAGCGAGTGGAAGCGTTTCTTCTCTTCTGCTGACAGTTCCTTGCCCTTTGGTGCCGCTGGAATCTTGGAGTCGAACAGTTTCTTGAACTGTTTTCGTGCGGATGCAGGATTCTTGGGCGGTGCATCGTGTAGCTCCAACAGGTCGAGATTGGAGTGAATGTGAGCCATCCAGGTGCGATACCAGGGCGTGTACACGGCGTACTGATTACCCGAGCCGCTGCGGAGTTGACCTGGGGGAACCACACAAGTATCGTGAACGGCCTCGAACGACTTGTTCTTTTCGGCGCAGAGTTTTAGGATCTTTGTTTCGCGACGCAGCTCGTCGACTTCATACTCCAGGTTTGTGCATAGGTGGTTGCAGCCCCAAGAATCGAGCAGCTCGAGCACGCGAGCAGGTATCTTTGTGCGTTCTTCCACCGTCTCAATGTATAGCGGAATGTCCAGTTTCTCCAGATCATCCTTTAATACTTTCAAGGTGCGAAGGATGAAATCAACTCGCACGGGCGCCCTGAGGTGAGCCGTGAGATCCTGGGGGCTGAGCAGGTAGAAGCAGAGCAGCGGGACA
This sequence comes from Cordyceps tenuipes, assembly GCA_025583755.1. Classification (NCBI taxonomy): domain Eukaryota; kingdom Fungi; phylum Ascomycota; class Sordariomycetes; order Hypocreales; family Cordycipitaceae; genus Cordyceps; species Cordyceps tenuipes. The sequence continues at coordinate 17,986 of JANZYN010000109.1, forward strand.
TTCATTTCCTGCGCCTTTTGGGCTGCCAGGGCAAGCGAGGTGTTGTCAAAGGTGCGTAGGTCGGTCTTGAACCAGTGAGCAACAGCTTCGCCGTTGGAGGTTTTCTTCATCGCCTCCGCCGTCTCTTTCTGGGCCTTCATCAAATTTTGCATTGGACGGTGGAGGTCCTCTTCGGCATAGGCGCGCGCTCTGGTGTTGCTCATCTCTGGCGGATAGTAATCCCGAAGAACGATGCCGTGCTTTTCAGCAACATCTGCAGCGTGGTGTGGTTCCCGGAGCTCGCGATCGTACGCCGTCAACTTGGCCTTCTTGCCCCCATTCGCCGTAGCTGCAGGAGCAGCGCCACCTTTTCGCTTGCTTGCGCTGGGTGCCATGGTACTAAAGGCTCCAGTGATTGATGATTGTGGCCCTAAAGAAGTTTGGATGATTCCGACAACTCGAGATGCGAAAAGGGTGCGTCGCGTCGCGGTCCGGAAACAGAGATGCATGTACAGTAGCGGGTGATGTGAGATGGAGCGCAGTGACAAAGCCAAACGAGACTTGACCAATGCAAATATGAAGAAAGGAATCAATGTTCATGTCCTGTAAAATAGGGAGTATAGGCATGGGAACTGGACGAGTGGGCGCTTTTCGCCCCTTGAACCATACGAGTGATCTGGTCGTCAAGGGGCCCGATTTCGCATGCGTCATAGGAAGGCTGGAGATCGGAAGCGATCTCCCTACCGTTAATGAGCTGGCTGGAGATCGGTGAGTCTAACTAGCAGCCGTAGGCAGCAAAATCACAGCCAGCTAAAAGGAGTTTTTAGGAGAAAATAAAGGGAAAAAATAATGAAAGAAGACAATAAAGGGATTGGAGTCAATCAAGTATCAGGATTATAACACAAATAGCAAAAAATTAAACGAAGGTTGACACCCCCTGCCGGACTCGAACCGGCAATCTCAAGATTTCGAGAGATAGAAGCTAGGCAGCTGTTAGCTTTCTGTAGGACAACGACAAGATCTAAGCGGGGTACGCACTCTTGCGCCTTAGCCATTAGGCCAAGGGGGCCGTTGTTACCCGACGACGGCTAATTTTGTATTATAAACTCAGCGCAGCAGTACCCCGGTTCCATGTGGCCCATTACTGCAGCTGAGCTGTTCTTTTATGTGTAAATTGGATGTACTTGGCCTTCATACTTTATTTTAATATTTCTTTCGATTTTTAAAGCTCGCCGCCGGGCTGGCTTCTCTGTCCAGACCTGGACGTTGCCTGGAGAAAATCGGACGTGGTGCGGTACGTCGGTGCCCACTTCCGGCGATGTCGGGTGATGCCATAGGTATTCGGTTGGTTATCGCATTCGATATTGAGGAAAAACTTGCCGCAGAATTGCCTGTTTTATGTACGATGTATAAGTCAGTGTTCTGTGGCAGATTGCTACATGGGTGTTAAGTTGCAGCTCACAGTCTTCCAAATTCGGCTCGCCGAAACCACGCCACGCCAGGTCGAAGCTGATAGAAAGACTGGCACTCTTTATAAGGCAAGGGTATACTAAGCAGCTGGCTTTAAAAAGAATGATGTACTAAGAAACCAGTTTATAGTGGAAATCTAAACATTTTTGCTTATCAACGCCCTCAGACGAAAATTCATACTCGACGTGACGAGTCTTGGAGCCCAGGGTAGGACCCTCAGCGCTACCACCACTAACAACACCAACGCGACAAAATAATAGTCGCCATGGCCGAATTAAAGCTGGAAAGAGTCAGTCGCCTGACGAGAAAGGATATTGAGGGACTGGACTTTAGCTTTACGATCGAGGCCCAAGTTGCACGCCCCATCAGCCAACTGGAGAATGACTTGCCGTTCCAAACGCAGCCGTTGCCGAAACGCGTGAAAGACTTTGGCTTGGACGAAGACGAGCTGCAGGGCGGCGACGGTGCGAACAAGGCCATCTTTGTCCTCCGAGCCGAGGGAGGTCGCGTGTACGGATACGCGGTGGCGTCCCGGAGCTGGAACAAGATGGTGTCGCTCGACTTTATCGGGTTGGAGGCCGGCGTTCGAGGCCACGGCAACGCGCTTCGGCTTCTCGAGGCCGTCAAGGCGTGGACACGGGAGATTGGCCTGGGCGGGGTCCGGGTCGAGGGCCAGTCGAACAATGTCGCGGCGTGCCGATTCTACAAGAAAGCAGGCCTGGTGTTTGCGGGCTACGACGAGCACCTCTACAGCGCGATCCCGGAGAGTAGAGGCGAGGTTGCTGTGTTTTTCTATGCCTTGCTGGACTGATGCCCGCTGCCAAGGAGCCTGGTCGAGCCGACAGTTGGCCCTATGAGGGGACGAGTGCGCATTTTAAATCTTGCTTATTGATTGAAGATTTTATAAATTATTTTCCAATTTATCCAAGACTGTTGACTGCCGTTTCTCTGTTGGGACCTCATTCTTGCGCTTGTCTAGCGCCTCTGGCTGGGGTGCTCAGCCACTCAAGACCACTAAAGACCACTAAAAGACACCCCCTCTTACTCTCCATCGAGTCGCGCTTCTGCCTGCATCTCACCCACGAGCGACACATTTTTACCATGAGCATTTTTACCCGTCTCCGGACATTGCAGCCCCGGAATCTTCTCGTTGATTTATAATCCTGAAAAACACCCTTTCGAACTTACCGGAACCTGTCCAGCCGAACTAGCCGCGCCTCACTAGCATCATCAGCAAAATCGGCAAACGCGTCAAGATTTGTCCACCCGGCTGCCTATTGCCTCGGATACGGGCAACTACAGAAGCGCCCAGAGCTTCTGAAGAGTCTGGAATCTATCGTGAAGGTTTATTTACTATACTCGCGCTCGGCATTTTGCCCTACGAGCTTGCCATTATTAGCCACGCCGTAAGCCTGGTATGCCTGGTTCAAAGACATGGCGTCCCCTGACCTTGTCGGGAGATGGCGGGCTGCCTGCATTGCTGGTCGCATTTGAGACGAGGGCTTCCGAGTACTCCATTCTGGTTACAGACATGGCTCATGTATGGACCGAGTCGATGGAGAGAAAGGCCATATGCATTAGAGCATGGGGTGAGAACACGAGCATCGATCCGAGCGATACGCCGGAGAACATGGGCAAGTTCCTCCAGACACTCCAGCTTGCACTGAATGGGGCGGACTCTGGGAAAGATGAAGCCACGGTTACGCTCTCCCCAGGCCCTGTGAAAGATGCGGGTGAGGATGGCTTACAATTAGTTGCTATGTGCCCACTTCCTGGCTTTGAGCCTCTCAAGTGGCCCTTTTATCTGCGGAAATCCTCTTCAGTTACTCTCACAAACGACTTTGCAACCCCTCTTGTCGAGAATCTATACTCCAAGAGCCGTCAAGTCGACATGCTTATACAAGCGTTGAAGCATAAAGACGCGGTGATTGCAAAGCTCTCCGACAAGCTCCAAGCAACCGGTACCGGCTTGGAGCATGTATTCACCGCGCTTTCAGGCCGCAAAAAGGTGACTCGAGAGGCAGCAGATGACAAGATCAGAGGTCTGGCCCCATTCGATGAACGCAAGATGCACCATGATCTTCAAAACAACGTTGATCAGCCCTGTGACGTGATGGATCTAGTTTCAAGAGTCTTTGGCGGTAGGACTGCGCCATCTGACACGTCGATGAATTTTGCGTCAGGAAATCAAGAAGGCTGGTGGCGTAGCTTCAGTAGCACATCAAGTCTACCACATCGCGCTGCCCCAACAACCGAGGCCCAGGCTGCCTCGCCAGCTGGCGCGGCGGTGCCCTCCTCACCCCCGGATGCCAACGATGTGACAATGGGGGTGGACGAAGACGATGGTGACGATGAGTTCCAGGTTCAGTCAACCCCGCCACGCCTCAAGCCAAAGCAGGAGGGTACTCGGTCGAATGACACCACATTGCCAGACAAGGAGTCGCCTCCAAGAGCCGCCAAGGATGAAGACAAGTCTTCTCAGGAGCCGAAACGAGTCGGCCGCATCGGCAAAATAGGGGGCAAGAAACAAGTCCCACCACCCTCGCCTCCCCTAAAGGCAGCGAGCCCTTCTCCAGTGCGCCCCAGCACCAAAGCAGCGGCGGCAGGTGACGACGACGAGACCGCCTCAGAGACCGCCAGTGACGTCGACGAGACTGCGTCACTCCCCGACGAACCCGCCGCCGCTGCCCCGTCTTCCTCCCCCCCTCCAGCCAAGGTACCGCCAGCAAAGAAGAGCGGTCTGGGCCGCATCGGGGGCAAGGCGAAGCCCTCGCTGCATGATAATGCAAAGCCAGCAGAGCATGCTGATGACACGCTTCCTGCAGCAGCAGCAGCAGCAGAAGCGGAAAAAGCAACGGGGGCGACCGTGACTGCGGCAAGGGGCACTCAGAGGAGGCTGGGTGTCATCGGGAAGCGTATTGGGGGGACCAAAGGCGGCGGCGACGACAACGACGACGACGTGCAGCGCGGTCGTACAGCCGCCCGCGGTGCGTCGACGGCGGAGGCCGGGACGCAGCGGAAGCAGGAGACGTCGCAGGAGCGCGCGGACAGGAAGCGAGAGGAGCTGAAGCGAGAGCTGGAGAAGAAGGCCGCGGCCGGACCGGCGAAGAAGAAGCGGAGGTTCTAAGCTGCCCCGTTGTGACGTACCGATTTCGCGAAATACGCACGCCCATCTAGAAGAAATCTCAGGTCTTGTCCATCTCACTTTTGCTCTACTGGGTACCTGCCTGTCACCGTTCTGTAGGCAACATGACGACTTGTTTTCGGCTTCCTGGCAGGAAAGCAACCGCGCGTCGACAAGTCAGGCCATTCCCTGAGCCAGCCAACCCCTCGCTGCTAGCGTGGCATGGTTCAACAAGATGATCACTCACATGAGAGCATTGTTCATGCTACCTTCTCCTGCTGATTACTGCCGATGTGACACAGCGAGACTTTCTTCTTCTACACCGTCCATTGCGTGAAACGCCATCTCTGGGTTCTTCTTCCTCATACCCCCCCCCCCTCCCCCCTTCCTCCAGCCCCCCCTTTCCCTCAATCTCACCTGCCACAGCCGATTTTTCATTTATACACGGGCCGACTACAATCATGCACCTCTTCGCCTAGTGAAACCGGTTGCTGCTGCTGTTGGGGGGGGGGGGGGGGGTTGGAGGAGGGCATGGTGTCACGGATGAGTTGTGACGAGGCACGAGGACGACAGCACAATAACACGGACGCGTTGGCTGGGAGAGAGAGAGAGAGATGAGTGGATGGACGAATCGTCGTGTTGCCACTTGAACGTCGCGTAACCGTCACGCCTCCCCTAGACTTGTTTCCCCTCTTGATTCTATGCCAATTAAAGCTGACAAGTCCAAAAAGTTTGATGGAGACACGAGAAAAACAGGTTCTAGGGAGGGGGAGAGGGCGGGGGGGGGGACGGCCTTCTGGATCGGGTCGTCTGTAGAACCGCAGTGTTGTCCTGTTCAGGATGGGGTCTTGGGAGACCGAGCATTGGGCCGCGCGAGGGGATTGTCCTACGGGTCGAGAACTTTGCACAGGGCTGGCACAAGACTATGCTCTTTATTGCACGAGAGGCGAGGAGTTGCCGGGACTTGGCTCATTCCCGGGGGGTTGAAGCAAGGTGTTTGTAGAACTTGAAAGGGGTGATACTGGATGAGGCAGCGTTGTTCTGGACGGGTTTGCACGGCATGATTGAGACTGGAGAGGGAGAGAGAGGGTGGGAGTGTGTGAGAGAGTGTGAGAGTGAGAGTGAGTTGGAGAGTTGGAGTGTGAGAGTGAGTGAGTGAGAGAGAGAGAGTGAGTGCAAGTCGATTGACAGAGGTTTGTTTAGCTGTCTCAGGAACGACGAACAATTTCTTTGCAGGCGTTCATCTGCGCACATCTATTCCGGACAAGTCCCTCCTTCTTTTCCCCATGTATCCTCGGCCAATCGGCCACGACGTTCGCCCAGTCTCGGACAACTCATCCACGTCTCACTTTATTTGGACAACCGACGGCAGAGAGGGGGAGGGGGGGTGATTGCTGCGAAAACAAGAAAAGAAGACCCCCAGCTGGGGCCAGTGCTCTCTCTCTCTCCCTCTCTCTCTCCCCCAATCGTTGCTCTCTTTTGCCTACATACTCGCCGCGGTGCCGCCCTGTTCTCGGATTGGGGCTGAGATTTCCAAAAAAAAAAAAAAGACCAGCATGCAGACAACGCAGCATGCAAGCACCTGCAGGTCGCAGCCTGCACAGTAGGAAGGGCCGGCCGTCCTCTCCGTCCGAACCTCAGCGAACCAAGAACTTGGCGGGGGCGGAGGAAAGGGCTGTGGCTGATTCCGTCGAGGACGGGAGACTTGCCGCAGTCCTTTTGTTTCGTCGGTTTTGTCTCGTGTAGTCTAACATATCCGTAGCTTGGTACATATGCAAGCCTTTTCTACGGCCCTGGTTCCTCGCCTCTCTCTCCCAAAGGGGAGGGGGAGGGGGGGGGGGTTTCTTCTTCTGTTTTTTTTTGTACTAATATGGCATCCTGCAGCCAACTTGCGAGACAAGATGGCGCCATCACGTTGAGAGCCGTGGGGAAAAATGAGGGGAGGGAAGGTGATAGTGAAGGACGGGACGACGGAAGCATCATCCAGACTGTTCATCTCCGTAGTCCCGGGCCGCCGGGTCGCATCTGCGTAGACGCAGTGGGCAACTAGTATGTGTCTCTGTATGTGTGTGTGTGTGTGTGTTGTCTGTGTGTTATTAGGGCAGTAGGAGGGTTGGAGATACTCTACTACGGGCGTTGATAGTCCCTTTTCAGCCTTGATGAGCCCCATTTCCCCCCGGCCCCTGCAAAGCAAGACGTGTCCTTTGTGTGCGCTCAGCTGTGTGTTCCTGTGGTTAGGTGGCAGCGGACTGTAAAGGTAAAAAAGGCAAGCCGTGAGCCGTACGGACCGACCGACAGGCCTAGGATTCGGCGTGAAGTTGTCCGTCCGTTCTTGTTTGGCACGGGATTCCCCATAGTTTATCCATGCCCATCCCATGTCCCCATCCAATCTCATGTTTTTTACTGGGCGAACCCGGGAGCAGTTACAAATTATGGCTGAAGCCCTGAAGCTGACGACCCCTGCTTGTCTTGCCTTGCCTTGCTTGTCTTGTCTGTTTTGTCTAGTCTTGCATTGTCTCGTCTTGTCTTGCCCGGACTGCTGGTAGGCGGCTCTTCCGATCTCCTGGACCATCATCATCGTCCATCAAACACGCCATACCACACCATGAACCCCGGGACCCGGACCCGGACTCGGATCTTGGCCCCGGTCCATTCCATCTATAATATTTTCTTGTTTTTTTTTCTTTTTCGCCTTGACCCGACGGCGCGGGCGCGGCTTACTTGGTCCGCCGCAGTGGAAGCATGTCTGTCTGGGTTGCCTTTTTTTTTTTTTTACATCTTGCAGACTGCAATCCCCCTCTTCTTCCCCTCCTCCCACAGCCGCCGCCGCCCTTACCCGAGTTCCCAGCAGGCAAGGCCCAAAACTGGAGAGAGGGATAAAGAAAGAGAGAGAGAGGTGGGGAGGGCAGGGAGGGGCAGCTGCGGGCATGGTGCGCCTCGTCTTCCTCTCTCCTTGTTCTTTTTCTGTCGAGTCGACGCCCCAAAAACGCACATGTAGATCCCTCGAGAACCCCGGCTCCCCTCCACTCTCTCTTTCCCTGTCTCTCTCTCTCTCTCTCTCTCTCTCTCTCTCTCTCGCGTCATCCATCAGTCGTTGAAGACAAGTCGACAGACCCCACGAGCAAAAAAAAAAGTGAGGCGGCTGATGGGACAGCCATGGCAAATGGGGCCCCTCGACAACCCTGCTGGACAGCTGCCATGGTAGATTCATCCTGAAACAGTGGCACGCGCTGCATCGTGTTGTTTTCGGTATTTTATTGTATGTGGATTTATTTATTTTATTTATTTTTCTTTTCTTTTCTTTTCTTTTATCCCAGTTCATTTTTAATTTCCTCCTCTCTGCCGCTGTCTGTCTCTGTCTCCGATATCTCCCTGTAGCTCCCGCCCTCCCTTGTCTCTGCCATCTATCTGTATCGTTACCCTCGGTCGCTGTTGAACCCCTTGGGGGCCGATGGGAAGGGTGGTTCAGTTCGTCAATCCGTCCTGGGCAAACGGCCAACGGGCAATGGCAACATCGGCAACTCCCTCGTCTACATATCCCGTGACGGCTTCACAGTCGAGACAGTTCCGCTCTCAGTCAACAACGCACACGCACAAACAATGACAACAACGACAACCGCTTTCCCTCTGTCTCTCCGTCTTCCGTCTCCGACGGCTTCGTTGTGCGTATTTTTAGCACCACCGTTTGTTCTTTTTTAAACCAGCCGTCGTTAATCTTATTCTTTTCTGCGAAGAGGAGAAAAAAAGTCACGAGACTTGACCCTCTCCCCCACTGCTGGCGCCATCATCATATTCATATCGTCAGGTGTCTGTTGGTATTGTTCTTGGTTCCTATTCAGATATAAAACTAGTCTAGCTTGATGGCTTGATGGGCGAAGGGTTCGTTTTAGCGGGCTAAAGTTGACGCAACACATACACCCCCCCCCCCCCCCCCCTCTCTTCATCCTTCTTCCACCCCCCGCCCCCCCTCCTCTGCAACGACAACACACACAAAAAAGCTCAACACACACGGATGTCGCCAAGCGCATGAGAATTCAGAACCAGCAGCCCTGCAAGGCTTACCAGTACGTTGGGCTCCACTCGAAAATGGCGCCATCTAATTGGTCGCCCCAACGACCCGGCCAAAATACCTGGCGAAAGAACCCTGCCGACTCAGATGCCAGTGATCGACTCGGAGCGAGAAAGTGAGAGAGACAGAGACAGACAGATTCCCGGCCGGTTTTTCCAGCTCGGTGTGCCCAGGCTTCCTTGGCCCCTGTTTCGGGATTTTCTCCGGGGGGGAACGGACAGATAGAGGTCTGCCCTGCACATTTTGCCCGAAAAAGTACAGTGGATTGATTAGCTACCCCCCCTCTGGTCCAAAGCGTCCGATTCGAGACAACGTTTAACATGAGCTTGGCCTAAAAAGAGAGGGGGAAAGCAAAAAGGAAGGGAATTCTGGGTTGGGTGTTTTTTCGTGTTGCACCTTTGGTCTTGAAGCTACATTCCCAACAGGACCTGCGGGCGTTCCTCCAACTCCGCAGCCCGTGCCGGAGGGAGTTCACCATGTATGTGCACAATACGAATACAGAAAACGGGCAACCCAACTTGAAAAGAAACAGGTGCTAAATTCGTTTAGATCTTCTTATTCAGATACGTACTAGACTTTTTTAGCCAAGATTGTCCCCCCCCCTGGTTCTTGTCGTGGAGAGATGGTGGCTTTTGTTTTAGTGCGCCCGCGTTGGCGCCCCCCCCGTCCTCTTTTGTTCCCCAAAATGTCTTCAAAAGAAGCTGAAGCAAAGAAAGAGGGCTAGCACGGGTCGCCGAGCGGCCGCTTCAATCTGCTCGCTTCGGATCTTCCTCGACAGCAAAAAAAGAAAAAAAAAAGGAAAAGAGGAAAAAGAAAAAAAAATAAGGACGACGAGAAGGGAAGAGATGCTTCGGCATTGCCTACTCTATCCGGCTGGCCCCCTCTATCCATCCATTCATCCCCCCTCCGCTTTTGAAGGAATGACGTTACGTTGACGATTGTTTATGTGCACCCCTTATTCCCTCTCCCGCACAGACATCACCCCCCTCCCCTCAGAACTGGCAGCGCAGGGATCATGGCCTTGACATTCTGGGCTGAAAAATAACCCATGCGCCGTGGTAGATTGGTAGATCCTTCCATCAACCTTCCATTATCCTTCTGTCGTATTGCTAAAACGGGCTCAGCCGTAGCCCGCAACCGCAACCAGAACACGTTTTTCTTCACATTGAGACATCACCCCCCCTCCTCTCTTCCCCCCGAAATCCCACTACCCTCGGAGGTGATGGACATTTACGTTTGTTAACTGTGTTGTTCCTTCTCGGCCGTAGGAAGAGAACCATGAGCCTTTTTCTGAATCAACACATGCCGCGCCCGCGCTCATTTCTCCGGTTCTGCATACACCTGACTGATGAGCACAGCTTGGAAAGGTTAAACGGTATTCGGTTTCAACGCCACACGTTCTGTTACTCATCAACGTTCAGTTAACGGACATTCATGGCGGCCTCGGTGTTTCTTTTTTTTTCTTTTTTTTTTCGTCTCCTTTTATAGCCAGCCACATTCTCACCCTACAGTAGTGGTAAACAAGCCGTGCACATCATCATCGCGCATCGCAAAATCGCACATTACAAAATCGCACTCACCTCGACCAACGCCACTCCAGTTCCTGAATGGGACAACTCGTCGTCCAGTCCACCTTCTTTGTTCTTGGGCCCCCTGTTTTTTTTTTGCCCCTCTGCGGCTGCTGCAGAATTGTCAAAAATGGTCGAGGCTGAGATTTCCGCGCCGCCCTCCTGGGGCCTTTGCGCAAGGCCAGGGCCGCAAATCTGTGGGCTCGGCACGACGACGAAGAGGAAAAGAGGAGGAGGAGAATGACGAGAAGGGCAAGGGGAGATGCTCAATCAAGTCGGTGGGGCAAACCCGCAAACGCAAAATGAGATAGGTAGGGTACGAGACGGCTAAAGATAGAGATGGAGAATAAAGATGAAAGAATAAATAAAAAGAAAAATTGGAAAATGGAAAAATAAAAGCTGGATGATAATTAAGATTAAAAATAGTTAAAAAAAAAAGAAGGAAAAGAAAAAAAAAAAAACTCGCGCATGCGGACTTTTACAACTCGCCCCCTTGTACATGTATAACACTGGCCACCAATGTTGTTGCTGTTGTTGTTGTTGTTGCTGTGACTATTATGCTATGTAACTACCAAGGCACTTTGTACAAGGTAACTGCCACCCTGCCTGCAAGGTAACTCCTACTAATCTATCTATTGTTTACACCATCTATTGTGTACAGCAACACCACCGCAAGTACCGAGTTTTTAGCTCCTCGCTGCGCCCTGAGGAGAATTCACGAGTAGTTGGTAGAATTGACTAGGCGAATTATTAGTCCCAGTTATTAGTGAGGTAACTAGGGAGGTATTCATTCATACATCCAACAGTACACAGATTCGGTACTAGATAAATTAACACTATATCGTCAACGAGAAAATCGATAAAATCTTGGCCGGCGCGATAGACGTCTATCTATAATAATAATATTACATACATCATCAAATAATAAACATGTAAAAAAGGGAAAAAGAAAAAAGAAAAAAGAAAGGAAAACAGAGAACCCCCCAGAGACAAGAAAAAAACTCCAACATGATGATGAAAAACCACACAAAAATAGGAATTAGATTTTTTCATCCAAGCACTAGCCAAATATCCTTCCTCCATTTCTCATCTTCGTCGTCGTCTTCTTCCTCTCTCGTTGGTATCGTTTTCGTCTCCCCATCAGTACTTGGCGTCCTTGTAACATTGCCTCGTCAAAAGGGAATAGTAAAAAAAAAAAAAAAGAAGAAGAGGAAAAAAAAAATGAAAACCCTCGTCCCTTGTGCGCCCGCCCAACAGTGTAGTGTAATTATGTTCGCAATAATGAATTGGAGTGGGTGGTTGGGTTGGTGCGTGTGGTGGATCGTGTGACAGGTTGCACTGCAGCGCGAAATGCAAATGCTCGTCCATCACACACTCCCCCCACGCCTTTCTCGTCCCTTCCCATCCCATCCCATCCCGCCTCCCATAGTACCGTACCGCAGTACCCGGCTTCTTTGACAAGCCCCTCTCCTCTCGTCTCCTCTCGTCTCCTCTCGTCTCCTCTCGTCTCCTCTCGTCTCCTCTCCTCTCGACTCGCAGCTCGCCATCTCTCTATTCCTGTACCACCTCACTGATTCCTTGCCTCGTGTCGTAGCCAGTGCCATGCCCGTAGCTGCTCTGCTGCTGCTGGCCATGCGACATTGCCAGTGGAGGCCCGAAGGCCACCGCAACTGTTGGCAGTGGCGCCGCCACACTCGCACTCCCACCATGGGCTCCCGCAAGGGTGCTGTCGGCAACGCCGCCAACAATGGCATACTCGCCCATGTTCGCCTCTCCCAGGCTGTACATTGAGTAGCTGCTGTAGGTGCTGCCCTCGTCTTGGCTAAATCCATTGTAGCCTTCTTGTGCGTCCATCGGCGAGTAGACAAGCCCGCCCGCCTGAGGCACGTAGCCCTCAACCTCGGAAAACCCATGCCCACTCGCCAGGTGAGGAGCGTGAGAGTGAGCTGGAGCGGGAACAGGAGCACCATAGAGAAGGTGCGACTCCGGCGCGATTCCGTGCATCGGCATCCGGTGGTGGCCATACAGCCTGTCGCGGCCGCGCGCACCGTAGCCAACAATGCCTCTGCGCCCGCCCGAGTAAGAGCTGTGGGCCATGCGTTCTCGCTCCGAGCCGTGCGATTTGGAACGAATGTTGCCCTTGCGATACCTTGTCGTGCTCTGGACGCCTTCTTGAAGCGCCCAGTCAGCCAATACCCACTCAGTCGCCCGTCTCGACTCTGAGCCGTCCTCCTTGAGCGGCGCTTTCTCAAAGGCCTGAAGAAAGCGATTTGTTAGTATGTGCCTTGTAGCAAATTTCGTTTCTCGTCAGTGCCATGCAAGATCCAACATACCCTGTTCATGCTCAGATTATGGCGGATGCTGTTTTGCCAACCTTTGTTGTTGACCGCTTTGTTGGTGTTGTCTTCAAACCACTGGTAAATTTGGCGCAAAGACAACTTTCTCGTATTAGAGCTCATGAAGGCTCTGTACAGCAGTTGCGAGTAAGGCAGGCTGTTGATGTCGCTCTTGGCCTTGCTGATGTCCGAGGTGCACGGATAGTCACTCGGCGGGGTTGGCATCACCCCAGAGTAGTCGTGGTGCGACGTGGGCTCGCTGCCGAGGGAGGTCATTTCTGAGATGGCAGCAGTCATGGGATGATGTTGAGTAGGCGATCTATCGCCGAAATGGCTGGGCGGGTAGTGTGGGCTGCCGTAGGTTGAAGCCATCTCGAAGACGGGGGAGTAGCTGTTGGCCTGCATCGGGGGAGGGGTGGAGGTGGGAAAGGAGAGGCTGCAGTCGGGGAAGTATGCGGCCGACGTAGGTGCGTTTTGGAGCTGATAGGGTACTGCGCAATCCCAGCCGCTGGCGGATGAGGATGGTGAGTTGGCGTGGGCAGAGTGGTCGGGCAGCAGGTCGTGGTGGTGCAGGGCCCAAGGCTCGCTCTCGCCAGAATCAGAGGATGGCGGCCAAGAAAAGGTTTGCGGGGAAGACGTAACCGAGTAGTTATCTGGCGGAGACATGGGTTCGCATTTCCTGGTGTCGATGGCTGCTGGAGGTCGGCAGAAGAAGGGCGGTGCGGCGGCCGAGGAGTGTGAGTCGGGCGTCTGTCTGTTGGCCTTGACTAGGACGAGGTCGTCTTCGGCCTTCCACTTGGCAAGGTGAATGTCTGTTATGGGCTCTGACTTGATAATATCGGGAGGGTGCTGGATGAGGGTCGGAGATGTGGACGGGGATGGCAGGTTAATATGGCCTTGAGGCTGGCCGCTGATTGGTGCAAGGGCGTTCATGGCCATGTCTGCCGGGGATATCGCCGTCTAGTCTGCCGGCCGGGGTTCCTCTTTTCAGGCCAGGCAAGGGGAAAAAGAGAGACAAGGGCTGTGTCTGCTTTCTTGCAGAACGGAGGCGAGCCAGGTGTGGCGAGGAGCAAGATTGGCCGATAGGATGGCCAAAGTTTGCCTAGAGTCAGTCGTTCAAGGATATGGCAGGCGATTGAGGGGACAATGTCGTTTCACAGGATGAAAGACAAGAAACAGGAAACGGGGAGGGGGGAGGAGGAGGAGAATGAAGAGGATGAGGAGGAGAGATGCAAGGCAAGACGAAGAGTGTATGAGGGAGTAAGGTATAGGAAAGCAAGACGAAGCAAGGCGAAGCAAGGCGAAGCAAAAGGGAAGAAAGAGGAAGGATGCTTGCGTTGCTGTATGGTTTCCGGGAAGAAGACGGACGGACGGGGTGGAGGAAACAGACAGATGGGGGAGATGGGCAACATCTATAAGTGAAAGGCGGTCGTAGTAGGAGTTGTAGTCATAGTCGGAGGAGTATTAGTAGCAGTGAGCAGTGAGCAGTGAGCAGAGAGAGGCAGTAGGCGAGGAAGGGAAGCGGCGTGCGCCCGCCCGCCCGTACTGATACGTCCGTCCGTCTGCCCACCTAATTGAGTGCAGCTGCAGGAGTCGAGGGAGGAGGAAGCAGGCCAGATTGGGTTGGGTGTGTGTGTGAGTGGGCGTCGTCGGAGAGGAGCATGAAGAGGAGGAGGAGTATGAGGATGAAGATGGAAAAGATGGAGGAGAGGAGGGGTCTACAGCAGATGGTGGATCCCGCGACCATCCCGTCCGTCCGACCAACCTGGTTGGCCAAAGACAGGCCCAACAGAGACGGACAGGAGAGGACTGCCTGATTGTCCGCCTGGTCCTCTATTGTTGGTGCTGGGTTTTAGTAGCGAGTGAGTGGCCAGCAGCAGACCAGAGACAGAGACAGAGACAGAGACAGAGACAGAGACAGAGACAGAGACAGAGACAGAGACAGAGACAGAGACAGAGACAGAGACAGAGACAGAGACAAGAGACCACCCTCTGTCCTTTGGGAATGGACTGGGGGGGGGGGGGCGTTGGCGGCTGTGAGCTTATAATTTAGCGAGTGGGCGTATTTTAGTGGTGGTGTTAGTGGAGGTGAGGTGTGGTCGTCCTCCACAACGGCTGCTGCAGCTGCAACTGCAGGGCCCAAGGACCCAGGGACCCAGGGACCCATCCATCCCATCCCCCCATGGAGGAGCGGAGGCCCAGATCTGCCAGTAGACAATGCTGGCCGAGTTGCGTGGGCTTGGCCTGGTCTGGTTTAGCCTACCGCCGACAGGCAGCACCCTAGCAGCCTTCAACAGACAGGGACTAGCGGCCTTGTCCAGGCAGGGTGTGCATCTATCATCACCCAGCCTGAGCAGTGAGCACTGAACTGCACAACTACCTCCTTCCAACCTACCGATGTACCCTCCGTTCTTGTTCTTGTTTCGCTGTGTTGTGCTGTCTTGTTGTCTCGCTGTCCAACCTTGCCAACATTCATCACCATCGTCATCATCATAATCATCATCATCTACGTACCAGCATGGACAACTCTGGTGCTCTTCCCATCCCGCCCGTATCTGCCCTGACCTTCCTCCCATGACATGTAAAACCCCTCCCCCCCCCTCCCTCCGTTGGCCTGAGCTTTCTACTCAATCGTCTTCTTATTCTCCCTCTCCTTCCTTCACATCACATCTGCACATCATCGGCTTGGCCGGTGCGCGGGGTAGAACCCCTCCTTGCGCCCATTCCTCCCGACCTGTGCCGCCTCCTCCCCCACCATCTTCCCTGTAACGGCGACCCTGTGCGCGTGGTGCGTCTCTCCCCCCTCTGGTGCGTGCGCCTGTTCCAGCTTATTTTTTTTAACTGTTGCCGACGCGTGTCTCGCTACCCTCTAATTCGCGCTGGCCGGCGTCTGCAGGCGGCGGCCTGTCACTGACACTCATGGCTGCTGGCTGCTGGCTGCTGGCTTCGTCTCCAGCCTACCAACCTGGTAACCCTTGCATTGTATCTATTTTATCTTGGCACCTGAATTAGGTGTGTATTAGCTGGGTAGATACCAAGGTCTTCCAGGACAAGGCAACACTGGCCACCGGGAAGCGATGACCAGCCTCTGATCAAACCAGTTCATCATTCCCCTCAGGTTGCTCAAAGCCAGCACACCAGGTACACTAGAGCCGATGAGTTGGCCAGGGGCGAGATTGTCTGGTGATGGGGATGGCGCTGCTGCTTCTGCCTCTGCTTCTGCTTCTGCTGCTTCTGCTGCGACAACTGGCTCGCTCCCTGTGTCACCCCATTCACTCATCATCCCGTTCAACAATGAATGCATCTGTGTCACTCATCACCACCATCGCTGCCTGCAATATATACATACCCGCTGAACTGCTCCTCGTACTCCCTCAACCGGCCATCGTTGTGCTACCATACCAGCACACCCAACACGTTCGCTCACATGCTCGCCAAAGAAGCATCCTATTGCCGAAATGGTCTGATTAATCGCCCTCGAGAATCTCTCCTATCAGCCCTCTACTATGTACCTGCATCTACATATACATATATATATATATACATACACATATATACATATACATATATACATATATACATAAATACGTACATGTATACATATATCTATACATAGATACATACATATATACACTCATAGATACATGCATACATACATACATACTTCACACACATGCACACATACACACATACATGGACTCTTCAAGTGTTTGTCCTTGAGCGACGGCCATTGTCCAGCGCATCAGACATCACCATTCCACTCAACATGGCCTCCTGTTTTGCCTGCTCTAGAGCATCGCGGCTCCTTGTCTTGGCTTGACGGCTTCCCGCAGCGCCGACGTGGAGAGCCACACCTTGCACGGAGAGCTGCCACTACCTACCCATTGCCCATCCATGCATGTTATTATGACGGGCAGCAAGGTCCCCAAGAGGGATGGGATGGGCTCGACGGGAGCCGACATAATCCGCGACGCCAACGGTGGGCCAGGAAACAAAAACCCCTCTCCCCTTTTGGGTGTCTTGAAACAAGGCCCCCAATCGCCCAAGTGCCAGCCAAAATACGAATACAGCCGCACGCAACAGACAAGCCGCGTTGCATGGAAGGCCCGGCGACGCCGTGCCTGGGTAGGTAGGCAGGTAGGTAGATTGATGGGGTAGATGGAAGGTCGGCAGGCAGGAAAGTCGGTGCAAGACAACCAGTAGTGCACGTTGCCCACGAATACGCCAGATTGAGTGCCGTTGCATTTTGCCGTCCATCCATCCAATCATCCATCCATCCAATCATCCATCCATCCAATCATATCTGTATCCATAAGTAGCTGTGTGTCCATGTGTGTGTGTGTGTGTGTGTGTGTCTATGTGTGTTCCATCACAGTAGATTGCCGATAACCAGGCCTCAAACTGTTTCGTGCCACAAAGAACTCCTCGTCGTCCCCCCCTCCCCCTGCCATACATGCACACATGCATGCACGCATCGCCTTCGTCCTACTTTCTAGAAGACTTTGGTGCTACATGCAACCTGCGTAACCCTCCCAGTCTACCCAGTTCTAGTCCAACATGCCACAGATGTTCGAAACAATAGAAGTTCAGCGGGCCGGCATAATTCATGCGTTTTTTGCTTTTTCTCTCTCTCTCTCTCGTGTTCTTGACTTTTTCTTCCTTTTTTTTATTTTTATTTTTTTGCTTCTTCCTTCGTATTAGTAGAGTAGCATTAGAGTAATTGTTCCTTATTTCGGTACAAGATGCGATAGCAGCGAACCCGTGTGGCAGCGGCCCGGTTCCGTTATCATATGAGCCTCACCCCATGCCCAACAGCACAAGCCCGCTGCCCTCATTCGTCAATGGAAAAAATAAATGACCAAATTCCCTATCAAGACTTGTAAGATGCAATACCAGGCCCATGTCGCACCTCGACTTGCTCAGAACATGGCAAATATGACGGCGCAACTTGGGCCGCTTCCACACACTGCTTTTGCGGCCCTATTTTCGGTAGAAAATCTGCGAGCAAACATGTCAGCCCCAATAATTTCCGGGGGAGAGAGAGAGAGAAAGAGACGCAGCCGTCCCGGCAAAGGCCTGTAGGTCTTACCTTTTTGAACTGAAAGTGCAGCTGCAGGATGCCCTGGAGTCGAGACACGTTAGCTGGACAGCTCCCCCGCGGCTTTGCTCCCGCCCCGATACAGAACACCGTGATGCTGGTCTGCCGAGTTTCTCTTTAATCAAACTTACCTTGTCGAAGGAACTCTTGAATCCCCGTTCTCTCTTCGCGCTGTAATCCCACTCGCGGTCCACAATGCGAAAGGCGAGGTCTTCATATGGCGGTCCCGCAATGAAGCGGATCAAGCACGTATCTTCCTCGCCCGCGGCTGCAAATGACTCTCCCCTCCGCCTCCCGTGCTCGCGGATAATCTTGAACGTCGGTGCTTTGGTCTTGTCGATGAGCTCCGGGTAGAAGATGTTGAACTTGTAACCCTGCACCACCTTGGGTGGCGGGTTGTCGTGGTCATAGTGCGTCTGGTTGTACTTGTTCCACTCGTAACCCATCTGGACTCGGTTGAAGTATCTTGGCTTGCGTACTTTGTGTTCTCCAGCCCATTGCGGCTTCGACGTGCCCGGCAATTCCTCTTCCGCAGCAAAGACCTCCTCATTTTCCGAAACGCCCCGCGCAGCCTCCCTATCATACAGTGTTTGTGTAGCCTTGGAGGCATCTGCGTTACCGCTCGGTTCTGATGGTGGTACATTCGGCGTACTTTGGGACAGAGCTTGCGCCTGTCTCGGCGCTGCCCCCGTTCCGGTGCTCTTCTTGCCGGATGACTGGCTCTTCCGCTCAAGTTTCTTCTTCGTGATCTTGTCGACAGTTCTGGCCAGGACAGCTTTGGCCTTCCATACAAGCAGGCTCTGTAGGAGTTGCTCCCAGTAGTCTATATCGATGTCTCCGTCGGACCGCAGCTTGGCCTTTATTTGCTTCTCCAGAGCCCCCAGCTGGTCATACGTCTTCGGGGCCAGAATTCGGTTGATGTCATCATCGACGCTGTTGACCACGCGCCTGTCGTGCTTGGACGGGTCAAGCTTTGCCTTTTGTGATTTGCATAGCGAGCGCAGAGCCTCCCAGTATTCCCTATTTCGAGAGTCCGTTTCTAACACGTGGTAGTTCTTGATGTCGGCCTCCAAATCTCTCAGTCCTTCCAGGGAAAGCCCCTGGACAACATCCGCGGGCTCGGGCACATCGATATCGTCGTCGCCCTCTTGGTCATCGAACACGTCTCGCTCCTCATCGATGTATCGAAGGCTGAAGGCCAGATAGTCGATGGGTTTCGCTCTATTCTCGCGGACGCGGATATCGGCCTTCTTCTTTGACTGACGCAGGACAAATTTATCCTCGTCGGCAACAAACTGGCGGGCCTGCTCTTCGCTAGAGACATAGCTCGCGGCGATCTTGCTTGCCGGCTGGGACCGCGCGGGCCGGGAAGATTTGGATATCCGGTTGTGCGAATCGTATCTCGGCGACGTGCCATCGCGTGGCCTCGACGAGCCAGAGTTGTCGATCATATTTCGGCGACCGGGATCCATGTTGCGCGCCTTGACGTTCAGGTGTTCTTGTTCGTTGTTTGGAGGGAGGTCGTTGATGCGCAATCGGAGACCATGATTTTTTTAGGCAGACAACCATCAAGCTTCACAGCCCCACCACCAGTGACCACATTGTCGCAGCACAATACAAGAAAGAATCATCCGAAAAACACTTGCTAGTGCCTGAACTATATTATAAACTACTATCCAAGTTTATATGGTGTGTAGCAGCTATTTTCAGGCTATTTGCACAGTATTTAAGCTGCTAAAAATACAATATATATTATGACTAATGCACCAGGGTATCATTCCTCGCGCCGCAACGCATCCCGTCTCCAAGCGCACAGAAAGGCATCCCAGCTCTTCGAGTCACTACATAGGTGTATTAGTATTATACACTCGTCCAATAGAAATCACTGCACATCTTCATGCCCAGCGTTGATTCAGATTCGGAGGCTGCGGTTGCCCAACCTCAAGTTCCAACCCACGAATGCTTTGGCTCCAATCCTGCCAGTTGAAGTCCTCCCCCATTTCCGCGTCATCCGCCAAGACATCATCAAGCTTGATTCCGGCAGTAGAAAACGGATCAGCCCAGAGCAGGGGCTGACCACTACCGTCTTTGGGCGTCTGCACCGCCAAAGCTGGATTCTGTATTCCTTGGGGGGTCGACAGGTTCGCGTTGACGGCGTTTGGATCCAAGTTGCTGATATCCCAGAAATGAGAGATCGGAACGCTTTGCTGAGCCATGAGTACGTCCATAAAGTTCATGGCGTAATTGACGTCATTGGCTGGCGAGCTGAGATTTGTCTGCACTGGCTGTCCAGCGGCCAGATTTGCATTTGTAGCCATGGGCGTCCGCAGTGACGTTTCCTCTGTCGACGACGCTGTGCTGCTGGCACCAACTTCTTTTGGTACCGTCCAGGACACCGGGCTGGCGCCTTCGGGTTGTATCAGCAAGCGCCAACGATCTCTTGCCTGGTTCATTATATGTTCTGCGCCTGGAATAGGTCCAAATCGAGCCGGTTCCGGATTCATGCGCTCCAAAAAGTCTAACCGCCGTGCTTCATCCGGGTTAGAGCGTAACTTGTTAATCTCAGCGACACGATGTCGTCGCGCTCGGGCGAAGAGTTTGCGCAACGGGATAAACACCGCGGCATGGTCGGCCTTCTTGGCCAACTCAACTGGATCTCCTTCGTATCCCGTCACAGCATGCCAGGCGCGCTCTACCAGTGGCGTCCACGGCCGGCGGCAGGTTTCCACGAGAACATAGGAAATGGCATGCCAGGTGGTGTAGGTTTTGAACAGCCAACGGTACTGTTTGCATCGGGGGTCGGTGCCCAGCTTGTGATTGCATTCGATAATCTCGATTGCGGCGACATAGAGCCGCTGACGGACCTCGTTCGACAGCTTCTCTTCTGCTCCTGGAAAAAGAAGTGGGTGGTATATCATCAAGCATGTCTTTGCCATAATAACGCGTGTGATCATAGCAACGACCCAGTACAGAGGATCCATCTCATCCACAACATGTCGAAGAAATTTATCCTCAATTCGCTGGTACACCTCGATGAGCATCTGCTCCTTTTCTGCAATGCTGCTCGTTTCCGATCTCAATGCCATTGCTGATGATGCGCAATGGACTCGGCGAGCCATGGCACAAATCTCGTATCTGACCACGGCAACAGCGCAGTCCGATCGACCTTCGCGTGGTTCGGGGAATTCCGTCGAGTCTTTGCTGATATCGGCGTCATTGATGTTCAGAGGCAGCAATGTGTCATAGCCTCCATCAGGTATCACCATGTCAGTGCCGAGCTCCTCTCCGGATCTTAGGTCAAGTGTGATGAGGGACCACCACAATCTCCTTCGCATTTCCGTTTCAAACGGCGGCAAATTGAAGTGCGTCCCGTCTCTATGCAGGCCCATGCCTTGCGCGAGACGAACAATGAGACTCGTCAGAGACCAGCAAAATCTGCTATCGTCATGGCGCCTACCCACAAGTAGGAAAAGGGTGAAGGCTTGCAGAACAGTAATGTCAGATGTGTTGAGGAAATTCGCCTTGGCCAACGCCTGTTCCACGGCAAAGCGATATTGAGCAAGAAGCGTAAACTTGTCTGCTCCAAAGTTGGTCTGAACCTCTTCTGGCTCCAGTGCAGTGATGGCAGAAAAGTATATTACAAATACCAAGGCCTCGTCAGCAGGAGACAGCGTGGCGACATCCCTTCTGGCCTCTTGCAGCAAAGCGTCGACGGTAGGCACATGAAGGATTTTGAGTAGAGGTTCAACATTCTGTTGAAATACAGACCAAAGGAACGTCGCGTGCGAGGGAAGTGGGTGCAGTTTACTCAGGTCGACATCGGCAGATCGATATCCAAAAATGAAGGAGTGGTGGTCAGTGACCGTTCCCAAGGGATCCGGCATTTCCATGGGCGATTCATCGTACTCGGACTCGTCGTCATCATCCGTGAGTCTCTGTGTTTCGGCGCGGATGGCATCGATTTCGTCATTCATCTTGGACCAAAAACCACTGCTAACATATCTTGTTGTGCCTTTGTGATCGCCAAGCACCATCCGGCCAAACTGCTGGCCGACATCTCGTCTCGTTCGCAAAACGTCCGGATTCGTGTCGCGGCCGCATTCACTCGACGGACGGCCACCAAAGAAATCTAGGCTGGAAGCGTATTGGCTATGCGCAGAGGCCTCGGCACTTGTGCCGACGCGCGGAGATTCCGACAAGGCCTGGCGGCCGCCGCTTCCAGATTCCACCTCAATCTGCCCACTCAGCTCCTCGACGATGCCCTCGAGCTTGCGCAGGCGCTTGATCAGCTCGACCTCGCGCTGGCTGGAGGTCTTGGGCGGCGCATTGGGGTCCTTGGGCTTCTGTTGGCGCGGGGCGCGGCCCGGCGCGGGGAAGACGCACGGGATCCGGGCGCGGCGACAGTTGGAGCAGGGCATCTGCTTGTCGCATCGCACCTTGCGACGGCGGCAGGTCACGCAGGAGCGGGGGTTGAGCGCGGGGCCGGAGCCGCCCGGTGACAGGATGGCCGAGGTGTGTGCGTCGGGTCCGGTGGTCTGGTATATCGTGACATTGCCGGACGATCGAGGCTGGCTGGGCACGGCGGCGGCTGCAGCGCCGGGCCCGTGGCTGAGCTGGGCGGGGGATGGCGGCGAGGCCATGGAGGCCGGCGGCTGGTGGCTCGGTGGCGCGCCGTTGGCGGCGGCGGGCTCATCATAATCTTCGAAGTAGTTCATGGTCGCGGGAGGGTCACGGGCGCTTGCAGGAAAGCCTCGTTTCCGGGTGCGACATGAGCCAATGCCGTGCGTGCTCAATCGCGGATTTGTCGAGGCTAACGCCGAAGGCCGGATTTCATGAGAGAAGAGGGGAAGTGGTGCAAAGCGGGATCTGACAAGGATCGCGGGGTGCTAACAGTGGGCAATCAATGTATTGAGCAGCGTGAGCCAGATGCTCGAGATGGAGATGAAGGCAATCCAGGATGTGGCAGGGAGAGAGTTAGATTCGCAAACGGCCGAAGCTTGGAGATTTGTCATGGTGGTGGTTGGTGGTGGGTTATTAGGCTATATACAGACAGACATTATTATTAGTAGGCTGCAGTTCAACACAGCAGCCTTACTTCTCTGGTGGTGCCAACCGGGCTGTCAGCTCATATCTTCTGCCTCCATTTTTTCTTCTCCATTTCTTTCGGGCAACGTATGGAAAAAACGGCTTCGGGCTGATCTTTCCCACCCCAAGGCTCTGTTGCCTCTAGCCAACTTTGGGGGTAGTAGGCCTGCGATTATCTAGACTATACGAGATAGGCACATAGTAGGGCTGGCTTGGCTGCTGGGTGGGTGGGCGTGTCAGAGCCACATTGCGGATAAGCATTGGAAGGCGATTTTTTATTAGTAGGTGGGTAGGTAGTAATAAATTGCAGGTACTACGATAAATAATAAGAAGCAATATTACAGAGTCGGTAGCACAGCAAGCGGGCGACGCCATCCACTTCGACCAGGAATGATGGGTAAGTAGTCCGCATGCAGTCAGCCGTAAACACTAAGCCTCCCGCTTCTTCTTAACCCAAGGCGAGCAAATGGTTCCTCGTGCCTTTCTGACTACATCGGCCAGTAAAGTAGGGGCATGGGGATGGACGCTTTTGCGGATGAGACTCATT
Source organism: Cordyceps tenuipes (assembly GCA_025583755.1). NCBI lineage: Eukaryota > Fungi > Ascomycota > Sordariomycetes > Hypocreales > Cordycipitaceae > Cordyceps > Cordyceps tenuipes. The sequence continues at coordinate 41,262 of JANZYN010000109.1, forward strand.
ATATAAAAAGACGACGGATACCTCCACTCAAAATCCGGAGTCTCTTTTGCAATGGTGACGAGCACTTTGCCAGTCAACCTTCAGTCAACTAACTATTGTGACCAAATCTTATTCCAACGTCAATCAACTATTGTGTGCCAAGAAACTATGCAACGCAAATCTTCAAATCTATTCCCAAATTAATTATTGTGCAACCTATAACTAATACAAAAATGCCGTCCGGACTTTTGGCACATGCAAAGCAAACGCCATAAAACAAGCAAGTATCCATCCACCCGCTTCAACCCCAATGGCACATGCCAATGCCAAATATTCCAGGCTAGGGTCATGCCTGCTTTCTCGCCATGGACGCTGAAGGACTGACGCCGTTCCCGATGATTGTTATGATAATCGCGATGGATCGCGCAACGAAGAAGAAGATGTGTACCACGTAATTTGCATTCCGTCATGCCGCAATGCCCTGCTCTTTGCATCACTCGTAGCGTGCTCCTCTATGAGTTGGAAGCATCGTTATTGCTCTTGGAGCTGGCGCTCATGACTGGTCGGTTCGTGGTGGGGAGAGTCATCTTGGACTGCTCCTTCATCTGCACCTTGCCCCAAGTGTAGACGATGCCACTGACAAAACCGAGCATGATAGCAGAGACGCTGCCAAACGTGACGGGCGCATCGAAGAAGACGAGACCACTAACAGCAATGGGCAGCTTGTTGAGGGCTCCGACCATCGAGTATGTAGTGGAAGACGTAACTCGAATACACCAGGCGGAGCAGTACGAGATGAAGATGGCGCAAAGGCCAGAGTACACCATGCCCAGGAGGAGGTTGTTGCGGCTCTCAACAGGGAAGTTGCGGGCCAGGTTTTCGCCAGACCAGTCCTCAACAAGGAAAGTCAGGACGATAATGATGGGGATGGTCAGAAAGTTGTTGTAGAACATGGCTATTTGACTGTTAGTACTTCAAGGCGGACGGCTTCCCGGAATTGCACATACTGTCCCAATCGCTAAAGTTCATTTTGCGGATAACCTTGCGCATGCCGAGCACAAAGGTAGATGAGCAGATCACGTTGAGGAACATCCACGCATAGCCAGCATTCAAGGTAGACATGGCATCTGAAGATAGAGTGGCAGCGGATTGAACATCAGACCAGGCAGCAATGATGGAGCTGACAACCATCATGCCAAATGACAGCAAAATTATCGAGGTTACCTGACCACCAAACCAGAGAACCTCACCATAGGCAATGACAATGATGGTGAGATTCTTGAAAATGGTGTAGACGGGAACAGAAAGGAACTGAAGGGCCTTGGTGCCAGTGAAGATCATGCCCAGCAGAAGGAACGAAATCGGTATCCCTGAAATGTGTTAGCGCTCGAAACTCTACCAAGTGACACGTTAAGGCGTCAATTCGCATACATTTCTTAGCTTTTTCCGTATCAAAAGGCGCAAGAGTGGTGATGAGGCCTAGTTGCTTGCAGGCCAAAATGGCAGCAACACCGACACCATTCTGGTAGACAGCTGGTCAGGGTCTGCTAGAGAATCACTCAAATAGGGCGGGCCACCTTACTTGGATGCCAAGGTACATGAGGGGCATGTTGAACTTGGAGCCGGAGACGACGTATTTGTTGACGACAGTCATGCTGATGGAGGATAAGCAGTAGGCCAGGACTGAGAGGCCGGGACTTTGGCTGAGCTTGTTCAGGGACTCAGGGACGACAGCCGGAGCCTCACGGGCGGCAAAGACGGGCGCAGCAGGGATGAAGCGCTCCTTCTCGCCATTGTCGCGGCCCGGATAGTAGTCATCGCTCTTCTTGTCCGACATGATTGAGATGGTGCGAAAGGGCGCAGGGAAAAGACGCGATTTGGTGAGTCAGCAGAGAGTCCAAGGGTTCAAGCAGGCGATCAACGGCGGCGAAACGAAAGCAGTGGGATAGAGCGAGTGGCTAGTCCAAGTGGCTGTAAGGGCCTCTGCGGGTGGTGATGAGCGCGGGTGTTGGCGAGATGAACCCTTTGGCAGGTTTGCTCTGTAGATTGATGCAGACACGAAAACTGATCTGTTGGCGATTAATAAAGGGGAGGTACAGGAAATTTCAGGAGCCTCCTGATTGGCGCGCGCTGGGCCCCTTGCAGCCACGGGGGATGGGGTTGGGGGGGGCCGCCGAACAAGCCCCCCCAGAAGCCCCCTAAACTTTTCAACAGCATTGGCTTATCCCTAGCGATTGCCGCAAATCACAAACCACTGCAAGGCACCAGCTGCTTAATTCCTTTGATGGCAGACAGAATTTTCGGAGGAGAGAAAAAGCCATGGTCCCCTGGCTACCTCTTTTCTTACATTTTAATAATAACTGTAGCCAATTCAAGCATTGTCGTTGGCAGAGTCAAATACACCCCCACATGAAGAGAAGGTCGAGAAGGTCACCGACCACATTAAAACGGTTTCAAGATCAAGACCAGACGGTTCGTGTTAATACGTAAGCTAACCACGCCACCTCGTAATGTGATTGTGTAGGAAGAGGAGCACTCTCTGTCGTTTTGGTATTTACTTGATACGTCCTACATCATAAGAAAAGAAAGGAACCAATGTAGAATCTTTATCAATAATTGCCAATGTTGATTATAGACTGGTATTTTTTCGAAAGAATTCATTGTCGCCTTTCTTGTTAACAACTCATTTTCTCTTGCCATTTCAGCTGTAGAGAGTCTTAGTCAGCCATTGTTCCATGCAGTTGATTGCCCCACGCAGGGTTCGATAAGGAGGCTTATCTGCACGTGATCACTCACTCGCTTCCTGTAGGGTTTCCCACCCCACAGGAAATTTTCGCCCGAATACGTAGAAGCTCTCGATCACGACCGCAAATCCCCAACACGGCAGTTTTCCATCACGAAGTAACGCCACACACAACCCTTCACAATGGCCAAGATCTCGTAAGTTTCTTTACCGCGACGCTCTCTGCCTCGACAATACATGCGAAAGGAACGAGGGTGTGCAAGATGGGGGCAAAGGACAAGCAATTTTGCGGCCGACATTTCTCGACGTTGCGGCGGCATTCGACGACGAATGGAGCGGGCAGGCGAAAATCCAACTTGAGCTCGAAAACGGCTACAGCCCGTCAAAATCACGACTATCGATTCAACTTGTCGCCGCCATTGAGCTTTCGACTGTCATTTTGCGCCCCCTTCGCAATTCAACGCCAGCCATACGTCTGGCACCGCTTCACCCAGCGTTGTTTCGAAGCGGTCTTGCGGGCAGAGCAGCGCAAGCGAAACACGGAACACCTCGTTGTCGTGAATTGGAAATACTGACAGAATGCGTGCAGCCGTGGTGCCCCCGGTGGCAAGCTCAAGATGACCCTGGGTCTCCCTGTGTACGTTTCACCGTCCTCCCCCCGGATTCGCGACGAATCTCGACTCGACCAAGCCAAAAAAAAAAAAAAATACCCCATCCTCTCTGCACAAATGAGACTAACACGTTGCGTTCTCTAGCGGTGCCGTCATGAACTGCGCCGACAACTCCGGTGCCCGCAACCTCTACATCATCGCCGTCAAGGGTATCGGCGCCCGCCTGAACCGCCTGCCCGCCGGCGGCGTCGGCGACATGGTCGTCGCCACCGTCAAGAAGGGCAAGCCTGAGCTGCGCAAGAAGGTCCACCCGGCCGTCATCGTCCGCCAGGCCAAGCCCTGGAAGCGCTTCGACGGCGTCTTCCTCTACTTTGAGGACAATGCCGGCGTCATCGTCAACCCCAAGGGCGAGATGAAGGGCTCCGCCATCACCGGCCCCGTCGGCAAGGAGGCCGCGGAGCTGTGGCCCCGTATCGCCTCCAACTCGGGCGTCGTGATGTAAATGGGATGATTATTTTGTTTTGTTTCGGGGAACAAAAGGTCGGAGGACGGGAAGACGAACGGGGAAGAAGAAGAAAAAAAACGAAAAAAAACGAAATTGTCGGTTTTTTATTTCCACGGCAAATAACGCAGGGGTAGACGGCGAAATGTTTTTTACACTATTCATGAACAAAAAAAATTAAGAAACATTGGCAAACCTGTTTTTAGACTCCTTCACGTGGTGTCTTGGGTGTAGGGAAATCTCTACTTATATCCGACCCAGGATTACTTGGTTTGTTGCCTTATCAAGCGTGTTTTTTCGGCCCTGCATTCAGGTTTTTGGGTGCAAGGGATATTCATACTAGATATGTCATCAATGAGAAGTACAAGAATAATGTGACAAAGCAATCATTTTGCCTATGATCCTCCTCGCAGTTGCAAGATACAAATATGCGTCAAGGCATTGCCCTAGCCAAGTTGCGGCTGCCGATGTCGAGGCCCACATTCGATGGGGTTGAGGGTCAAGTCAACAGACCGTACCCTGGAGTGGTAAACTGGCACACGGTCATGACGGTAGAGGCATATCTTACCAGATTTGATTACATAGGCAGCTATTAGGTAAAGGGTGACTTTTCTGTGTGTGGGAATTTACCGTTTCTATAAAGACGATGCCAAACTAAAATCACTGTAATAACGTGCAAAGGGTGATGGGTGTTACAATGGACTTGCCAGCGTTGGCGTTTACAATCGCGCTAACCAACCAACCGAAAGCACATCATTCATTTACGTGGCGACCAGAGACAGCACAACAATGGCAAGGTAAAATATCCATTGGATTCAAAAACTACTCAATCAACCTTTAAAACATTATTTATTCCTTCCATTTCATTTCCATTCCCATTCCCAGATTCCAAAATCGAAAACCCGAAAACGCGTCCACCGCCGAGGTGGAGTCGCAGACACAAACCAATGAAAACCCACCAAGCAGACATTGAAACGTGCGACCAGGTAATGGACGTGACGTGAAACAAAGCCACTCCAACGTGCAAAAGGAGACTGTGGAAACAACAAACGCCAGTCCGGAGCCCGTTTGGATGCGTGGCAGCATAAACGCCAACGCAGGCTCGTATGCTAAACGTGAGGACAAGCAGAATCGTACGCAAGGAAAAAGATCAAGGAAACAGACAAGAGGGTCATAACATGGGACCCGACGAACCGGCCTGTGCAAAATGTCTGATCCATACCGGTCAAACAAACAGACAAAAAGCAGTAGAAAAAGAAGAGACCTCGCGGTTTATGTACACGAGCTTGCTGGGCGCAGGCGGTATGCGTAGGGGTGTATGTGATATTAAGCCTGCAGGACCAGCCTCTCTGGTAAAGATGAGCTTGTCGCGAACGATGCATTGCACGCGTCAACTTAAGCGGGCGTGAACGGGTATCCCATGGTAGGGGTTGCAGGAGGCATGGGCTGAGAGTCTTGCGGCGCCACCGGGCCGTCCTTCTTCGGCTTGGCCTTGTTCCCCTTGGGCGTCGTCGTGCCTGATTTTTGATCGGCAGCAGCCTGGGCTGCCTTCTTGGCTGCCAGGGTCGCCTTACGCTTCTCAACAGCTCCGGCCATGTTGCCATTTGCCCAGCGACCTGTTTCAACGTGTTAACAAAGACACTATACTCCCCAAAGGAGGAAAGGTGACAAAACATGGATGGGCAATACTTACTCTTCATGGATGCGGACATCTTCTCCGACTTGGTCATCAACTTATAATCCTTGCGCGGCTCGTCGGCATCGCCGCCGATAGAAGAGGGCGTCCCAGTGCGACTTGCCGTCGGCGCACGCACGACTTTAATTTTAGGTGTTTTGCGAGCCGCGGCCGGCGTGGTATCCCCGGCGGGAGCGCTGGTGACCAGGGCTGCCGCATCGTCAGTGTTGCGTCGGCCTCGCTTCTTCGGAGGACCCTGGGCGGCAGCCTCGGCCTCCTCCTGCTCGTCCCGGAATCGCTTTTGACGCTTGGGCCGGAAGGAGTAGGAAGACTCGGCCGTGTGCGAGCTCGACTCGGAAGAGGCGGTGGATGGGCGCGAGTCGCCATTGTCAGTGATGGCGGACGAGGGCTCGCTAAGGTTTTTGCCTCGCGGGATCTTCAGTGTAAGAAGATGTCGCTTGGGCTGCTTCGGCTGCTGTTCGTCATCGACTGACGGCTCGGCAAAGTCATCATCATATCGAATGGCAGCCCGGTGGCGGCCACGGCGGATAGGACGGGCAACCCCATCAGCAGCGGCCTCTGGCGCAGTGTCCTGCGGAGCAGCGTAGTCACCAACATTGGGTGCAGAGTTTTGTAGACGGCCAATGCGACGACGTTTCGTTCTCGATGGAGGTTCGTCCATTTCCGAATTGCCATCTCCATTGAAGCTGGAAGCCACCATATCCTCGTCGCCATTCCCAGTCTTTCGTCGCCGGGTTCTTGTCGGGACGGGGGTCGAGCTGCGGCTCACATCCTGCGCGGCAGGATCGAAAAGCTGGACAGGCTTACGAGTTCGCTTGCCAGTGACCTCGTCGGCCTCAGTCGCCTTTGCCGTCTGCCTAGGTTGGTTTCGGAGTGAGCGTCCGCGAGTCATGATGCCGGCCTGCTGCGTCTCGGGGTTCTGACGACCAATCTTGGATGGGTGAGGGTCATATTCAAAGCCATATACAGCTGCCATGATGCGATCCTGGCTCTGAAGGTAACGAGTTTCGCTCATGCCCTCCTTCTCCTTGGCCTTGTAGCCCCTGACAACGAATTCTGGCTCTTCGTAATTGACGCCATGTTGGCGAAGGTTGCGTGTCCTGGCCTCGTATTTTGCATCGTGAGCTCTGCGACGCAGAGAATTCTCATAATCGTCAACGATTCTCCCCAGTGAATTCCACTCAGTCTGCCATTGAACGAGGGACACATTTACGGCTGAAATAATCTCATACAGCTCCTCTTCTTTCATAGTCTCCGGATTTTCCAGAAGCGAAATATACTCTTCGGGGTCGCGCAGCTTCCGATATCGGAAATAGCGCCGAGGTTCATTTTCATCAGAGTCGGAAACGTCGCCATCATCAGCCTCATCTGCAGCTGGAGCAGGCGAGTTTGCAGCAGTAGGTTCCATGGAGTCTCCGACGGGCGAGCCCCGGGTGGGCGTGTTCAAAGCTGGGGTGGGTGCCTCCGCCTGGAAAGCCTCCGGCGCGTCATCATTATCCTCAACCATGGGTTCCATACCGTTCAAGTCTTTCTCGGTATCTTTTTCCTCAGTTGCTGGTTCTTCAGCAGGGGTCTCATCTTCAGGAGTAGACTCCTTCTTCTCGGGATACGTAGTGGTTTCTCCCTCGACATAAGGTGTCAAGTATGCCCAGCGACCGACTGGAGCCGGTTGAGGCCGCCAAGCGAGGCCAGATGAAGGTGCCGAGCTTTGTGATGATGGTGGGTTTGGTTGAGTCTTGGCAGGAGCGACATCTTCTACCACGGTGCCAGACTTAGCCGGGACGGAAGTTTGGACATCTTTCGCTTCTGGTGTTGGCGTAGCTGTGGTCATCTTCTCTGCGGGTTCTGCTTGTGAAGCGTCCTCAGTAGGCTCATCCTTGAGCTCACTATTAGCGACATCTGTCATGCTGACATCTACTTCGACACTAGGGTCTTTCTTGATGTCAGCCGCGACATTGTCAGGTGAGCCGTCAAGCTGCTTTTGAATTTGAGAGGATGGAGATGAGGACTGATCTGCGCCCTTTCCACATGATCCTGAACCGTCGGTAGATTCGTGATCAGTAGTCGTATTGGTTTCAGTTGCGGCCGCATGAGCCTTGGGTGACTGCGTCGTTACCACAGGGATAACATCAGGAATCTTGTGCTCAGCCGGTTCTGACTTGGTCGATACTGTTGTTGATTCTTTCTGAGAAGAAGGGTTTGGGGATAACGGATCAGATACTGCTGTGGTGGCGATAGCTTCTGATTGGCCAGCCTTGGAGGTAGTAGAGGAGGGGCCGTTTGGTTGAGAAGCGCCGGCTTCGTTGAGTAGCTGATTCTCTGGCCTGTTAGGATCCTCATCCTGTGGTTTGGAATCAAGGACTTCAGGAAAAGTTGCACTATCCCGAGTCGTGTCCGTGGGCTCATGAGTTGATGTCTCAGGTTCTTGAGAATCAGGCTTGCCAAGTTTCGCTGGCAAAGAAACTTGGCTAGAATTAATTGAGCGTGAGACGGCAGGCGAAGTGGAATTTTCACGGTCAGACAATGAACCAGCCACTTCAATGGTGTCTTGGACTTTATGGTCAGGTTCCTCGGGCGTCTCAATGTAGGCGGCTACCTCTGCGGAAGACTTGCGAGCAGGATTGCGACGGCGAGAAGTAGAGGTGTCGGCGTCAAGGGAGACACGTGTGTGACCAGGATCCTGCGAATTAAAATCTTCCGAGTCGTAGCTGTTGTCGGATTTCCGCTTTTTGTTGCGGGTTGATGAGGTTGAGTTGGGGACGACGACTTCGTCGTCAATGTGCTCAAAGGTGTAGTCGACGCGGGCACGCCGACGAAGAGTGTGACCCCCTTTCTTAGGGCTGTCAATTTCATCGGCGCCGTACTCGAAGCCGTATTCATCCATTGTTTTTGAGCGCTTCTTTGAATGGGAAGAGCGGGAGGAGGCGGGAGCGGAAAAGCTGGAGGTGGTGTGCTGGAGGGTCTTGCTGGAGCGTCGAGCAGGCGGCGCTGACTGCGGGCTTTTGATGTCATTCGACAGGCTGGGGCTCACAGACAGCAGAGGCTCGGAGACAGACTCTGGAGTAGATTGAGGGGAGTGAGAAGCGGGATTTGCCCTGCGGCGAGACGAGGCCATGGAGGCAGTTCTGCGGGCACGTTCCATAGTCAGCCAGCCAGGCTGGATGGATCTGGGATGAGCAGCACGCGCAGGCAAGAGGAGTGAAGGGAGGGAGGGGGGAGGGGGGACGGAGGGATGTACGGGTATTATTCAAGAAGGGGAAAAAGAAATAAGACGAGGCAGCGATGGGCAGAGAAGGGGAGCAAAGTTGAGTAGGGTTGGGGGCGAGCAAGAAGCGTGGCGACTGGTTGGTGTGTCGACTTTTTGCTTGTATGAGCCGGCCAGCAAGTGAGAACGTGACGAGACGGGGAGTGGAGGGCAGGGATAAAAGACGAGCAGAGGGAATAAAAAATAGAAGGGGAATATAGAGCGATAGCAGAACAAGGCCGGGCCGAGGAGCAGAAAGATGCACGAGGCTGCTGGCAAAGAGCTGAGGATGTGTTTCTGCGCGCGGCGGCTGTCTACTCGGTCTGTTCTCCTGTGTCCTGGGGCATTCGGTTTTGCTCGAGGTGTCGTGGTTGGAATAATAGCTAATAAGCCTGGCTCCCGCGGGCCCACTTGTTTTGGGTGCGTAGTGCGTAGTGCGTAGTGCGTAGTGCGGGTGCAGTGCTAGATTCTTTGGGTACTCCGTACAGCACCCTGTTATCAGCACCTGCGCAGGTACCTGGGTCGCCAGCCGGCCGGAGGGAGCAGGACAGAATCAGGTAAACAGGAAACACAGAAGAGAACCAGCCACTCTTGTTGCCTTGTTACACTGACTGACAATCGTCCGAGAGAGAACGGGTAACCACTGCTTTATTGCAGCGTACCACCAATTGTTAACTACCTACGCATCTCTTCTAACAACTATTTTTTTTCGCCTGCAACTAGACCTTCACGATCGGGGCACGTACCACCGCTAGAAAAACTAGCAGCCCACCCAGACCTTTGCTAACAAATATACCTCTCACCTCAAACTCAAACCCCAAGCTGCCGCAGCCACGCTGCACCGTAGATGCAGACTGTCCAATCACAGTGCCGCTCCCAGCCAATTTTCACTAGCCTCTTTTGGCGCCGCTTCTGTTGAGCCTGCTGTATTTTATTATTATTATTTTCTTTTAATTTTTAATTTTTAATTTTTGGGCACGTTACTCCCTTTGTCGGTTCATCAGATATTCGACAGGCCTCACTGTGTTTTCTTTGTCCAAGTGCTCCCCATCTGTTGCGCTGTCTTTCTCTGTACAACAATGCTCGGTAACACATACGAGCCGCCGCCCAACAAGCTCGGCAGGTGCTTGACATACACAGTCGCAGTGTAAGTAAGCTAGCTGCCTCAGATTTATGGTGTCGTCAGCGCGAGTCCGAGTCAGACGCCAAACTCGAGGCAAGGCATGAATACTGTTATCGTATGCGACAATCCCCGACTTTTTCTCGTCTGTCATTTTGTGTATCCATCGGTAAACCTTGATAATATATCTCTTTGCCCTCATACAGCGGCGCCTCGCTTCCTGCCTACTAAGGCTCTGCAACTAGTTAGCAATACATAGGGAGCACAACTCGTGTGATCCACTCCTCGATCAAGTACCTGCAGAACCTGCAGCGTCTAACTACCTAACTAAATGCCCTGGTCTCTAAGGTTGGTACCCAAGTACAGATTACTGACTTGGAGAAGGAGGATCCTGGTCCCGATAAGACCGGCCTGAACCGTTTTGAATGTAATTACTTGAGCTATGGATGCGATTCAATTCAATTCCATGCAAAGCCCGAGACAGAATACCTTCTGTTTCGTCAGTCTGCTCAATAATTAAAGTAAAGATCTGGCATGATACACAGGTACCTACCCCAGTCGGCGGCGGTCCGTTCTTAGCTCCAGCGTCGTCACCCCACCAACTGCGACCAATCCGTTCAGCCCTTCCCCCCGTTTGCCTTATCGACCCCTTCAACGTCATTCATAAGCCGCCTTCATTGCATCACAACCTCGTACCACAATGGCGTCTAAAAAGACAAAGACCCCTGCCGCCGACGATAACCTCGACGAGCTCTTCTCTGGCATCGGCAGCGACGCCAAGGCCGGCAAGGCCGCCGCCCCCAAGAGCTCCAAGCCCGCCGCCGCCAAGTCCACCGGCGACACGGACATCCTCGCCGATCTCGAGTCGGAGCTCGCTTCCGCACCTCCTACTTCCCGTCCGCACACCCCTCGTATCGGCGGAAAGCGACCTGGCGCCGGAGCACCAGCCGCAGAAGACAAGCGCAAGTCGACCGACAGCGCCCGCAGTGCTCGTGCCAGCTTCACGCCCAGTGCTACCAGTTCGGAGCTTCACGATGCAGACAAGAAGGTTGCCGCGGAGCAGCCCCCGGCAGCAAGCGGCGGCGGCGGCGGCGGCTGGTGGGGTGGTATCCTGTCCACGGCTAGCGCTGCGATGAAGCAAGCTGAAGCCGCCTACAAGGAAGTCCAGCAGAACGAGGAGGCAAAGAAGTGGGCTGAACAGGTGAGGGGCTTCAAAGGACTCGACATTGAGGCTCTTCGGAATTACGGTAAGCTCGTCTGTGACTCGACGCATTGATATGCAGCGCTCTAGTTACTAATACGGCATGCTAGGCGATGATTTGCGCCATCGCGCTCTGCCGACCTTTACTAATATCCTCAACACCATCGCACCCCCTATCAGTTCTCACGAGCGCCTTCGTATTCACATCACGCACGATCTTGTCGGATACCCATCAATGGACCCTCTCATTCATGGTGTCTTCTCTCGTGTCATGTCACAGGTCGAAGGCGGCGATCTGCTGGTCGTCCAGCGTGGCCAGGAGAGTGGTTCTCGCAGGGCCCGCGAGAGTAATGCAGGCTGGAGAGACGGTCCTTGGTGGCGCCAGTCCGACTCTGTGCGTGAACTCGGACTGATAAAGGGCTTGACGGAGGGCACCAAGCTATGTCGTGCCAACGCTGAAGGCTACGCCGAGGAGTACTTTTCTGCCACTGGAGGTGTAGAGCAGGCCAAGACTAGGGCCACGGAAGATTCCAGCGAAACCAACCCCGTGCGAACATCGAATCTTTTCCTCGCCATCCAGGCTATCGAGACGGACGACGATGGCACGCTGTTTGCCCGCACGGCATCGGCCGAGAAGCGTAAAGAAGACAAGGCCGAAGAGGAGGAAGAGAACAGTCATGTTTCATTTGCTGTCTTCATCCTCGATCCAGTTCACCAGATCGAATATGCCACCGTCAGCCAGAGCGTGCCGGCCAAATGGGCACGTTGGCTGGACACCAACGCTCCACTGACGCCCAGGTCTGGCGACGAGGAGCAGGCGGAGGCTGACTCTTCGGTCCCAGCGGAGATTCGCGACATCATTGATAGCGGAGCAGTTGACCCGAGAGAATGGGTCGCAGAATGGATCGAGGAGACGCTCTCTCTCTCCATTGGAATCGTAGCCCAGAGATATGTTGCCCGCAGGATGGGAGTTGGCGAGGACAGTCTGGGCAAGGCCAAGAGAAAGATGGAAGAGCTGGTTTATGACAATGCAGGAGAGGCCGCTCGCGCTGGAGCCATCTAAATTGTGAACCAGGGTAAAACGGATTTTGTGTAATACCCAACTAGGCGTAGTATCTGCATTTTTCTCAGTCTGTCACTTCCTCAATCTCAATCGATATACGCAAGGAAAAAGCACCCCCCAAGTTTCTTGTGTGTCAAAAGTTGGGTTTAGAAATCAATACTGTGCTAATATGCTCTTATCTCTAGATGTAGGTGTAAGCCGGTATCTTATCGGAGTGGGCCACTCGCGGGAGCTACCTTGTGGAGTTGGGGAACTTGTCAATGCTAAAAAAAAATTTCCTCCTCCGTCATCCATCCACCTGGTTGTTCATTACATCCACTGCCACCCACGATACCACGTACGCCGCTCGGAAGGCCTATCAGATATGATTGACAAAGGCCCAATCCCGAAAAGGTAGGTTTGCTGGTCAATCTCGGGAATTCTCTCCCCTCCTTGCTCTCCTGTGTGCGCTTTGTGACATGCGAACCCCCCCCCCCCTTCCCCGAACACTGTACGATACACAACACAACGCAGCGAATCTCTGTACGGCCACTCGAATCCACCACGAGTCTCTCGACAAACGCGCAGCTCCCTCAATTTCTATTGGGGAGGGCGAAACGCGGAGAACGGAGTCTCCCGTCCGCGATACGTTTTGTATCCGCAGGCGGGAGCAGGCTGGCGATGCAGAGCGGCGGCGGGGTTGGGAAGAGGCGCGCTGCCCCTCTTTGGGGCCGTGTGTTCTTTCCTGCCCCCCCCGCCGGTGATTGAAACGTTCGGTTTGCAAGATTGATAGGGCCATCATAGTCCACGCCTGTCTGCGCGCCCAGTCTGTTTGACTGCTTCGCGACCTACACGGGCGTGGCTCCTAGAGCTCCGACATTTGTTCGCGTGACAACCTTGAACGCTTGGGGTGTGTAACTCGCTACACACAACGCTGTGCCATGGATGATAAGCCTGACCGCATTGTTTTACTTCTTTTTCGTCTTTGGTAACGCAAGAAATTCCCCCGCACTCGCAGCCGATCCGTTTCTGGCTCGTTGTGCAATGCAAAACCGTCTATGGGGTAGATGCGAGGAGCTTTGTATGAACTTTACGAGGGTTCGAATATATGGGCGTGCTTTAGGAAGATCATACTTGAAACTCTGTTCATCTATTCAACTAGTTCAGCATGTTGAGGTAGCGTGTAGTAATGACGGTATCCTGCGAAGCACCGCTGACGCCAATATGGATGACCTCGCCAGGCACAACGTCGACCAGATTGTCATCGAATGTCACACTGTCTTCCTCACATTCCACCGCGACACCCTTTACGGGAACCTCGGCCTTGACGGCGACGGACGCGAGGTCCGTAGAGAGCTCCGCCGTGAGGTGCTGGGGTTTTGGAAGGTGCAAGTACTTGAGAGGCTCGGGCCAATTGACATATCGTGCAATCTGCTTCCCGTCCTGGAAGAGATACGCCGCCACGACAACAGTACGACTCTCCAGGCCAGGGGTGCTGACTGGAACATCCATGGCGCAGATTTCCGTTGAGCGATTTGCTGGGAGCATCATGAACTTGGCCACATTCTTGGAAAATGTCTCCTTGCCCGTCTCGACGTCCCACGCCTTGACCACACAGTCAACGGTCAAATCTTCCAGCATGAGGTTGGAGCCCCAAATCTCAACCTTGGTCTTGGTGTCAATATGTGCCCTTGTGTGTTTGTGCCGGGGATACTGATGCTCCCGTCTTGTCATACCGATGGAGATTGGCGCCATCTCTCTCTTGACGGTATAGTAGGCATGCTTGGGGCGGAGGTAGTAATCGCAAATGGCCCACGATGTGACGGGCCAGCAATCGTTGATCTGCCAAACCAGCGCGCCGCCGCAGTATTCTCGACCGGGGCCCTTCCACTCACGCTTCCAGAGGCGATAAGCCGAGGCAAGGCATTCTGCCTGCATCAGCTGGGTCGAGTAGACGTATTGTTCGAGGGGGTCAGGACCATATCGCATGTTCTCTACCAAGTAGAGAGCTAGTCTGCGCTCATGACCGGCAGCCTTGTTGTGAAAGTCAACGGTGGATGACTGCGGGTAGCGATCGGGGTCGTCTTTGCCCTTGGGTAGGTAAGCCTCGATTGTTTTTACGGATGGGAATGCCTCCATGCCAAATTCTGAAACAAAGCGACCGACCAACTTGTCAAAGTTTTGATACTTCTCCTGCGAGCCATGCCACACGTTCCATTGGTGAATGTCCCCAATCGTGGGGTCAGTAGTGGCCTTGCCACCCCAAGGGCTGCCATAGTGGTATGGTACATCCGGAATGAGGTCTCTACATACATCTGCGAGCACCTTTTCGTAAATGAAGCGGGCTGGAAATTTTGATCTCAGCCAATTATCCTTATCCATATCTTCGCGATTATAGCCAAGTGGTTCCGACTCCGCAAGCTGGTAGTCTTCATTGTTGCCGGCCCAGATCACAATGGATGGGTGGTGACGTAGCCGAGTGACGTTGACCCTGGCCTCGCGATCAATGGATTCTAGCATCTCCGGCCATACAGGGTAGTTGCCGCAGCCAAACATGAAATCATGCCAGACAAGAATGCCCATCTCATCGCATGCTTCATAGAATGGCGTCTCCTCGTAAAGTCCACCGCCCCAAACTCGGATCATGAACTGGTTGCCGTCGGCGACCAGCTTGACCCAGTCGCGGTATCTTTTCGGCGAGATTCGAGGAATGAAATTATCTGCGGGTATCCAGTTGCTTCCACCGCAGAAAATTGGAATGTTGTTGATTTCGAAGAAGAAACTGGTACCGGGTTGGCCTTCGAGCGCGTGCTCAACAAGACGGGCGCGGCGCAAACCAATCTTTTTGGACATGGTGTCAATGGTAGTATCATTGGCTAGAAGCGTTGCTTTGATGGTATAGAGCGGCTGCTTGCCATATCGGATGGGATACCACAGCTCAGGGTTTCCAATATGAAAAGTGACCGAAGCGGTGCTGGTAGCAGGGATCGTTTCAGAGGCCACATATTTTCCGTCGAGAGACACCTCAACGCGAACATGTGTCGCCGCGGTCCCCTCTGTTGTTGCATGCGCAGTGACTTTGGCGTGTTTAAGGGAGTCATCAATGTCGATGGTCGTATACAGATCAGTCAACCTCGAGTTGTAGATCTCAAGGTTTACAGGTCTCCATGGACCACAAGTTAGTAGAGCAGGACCCCAGTCCCATCCCTTGTCCGGCAGGTCAGCAAGGGGCTATTCAAAATTGGTGAAGTCGAAGGGACGAAACATACCCAGTGGTATTGAGCCTTTCTGACCGCCAAGCGAGAGCTGTCCCCGTTCCAACAGCTCCATACGTGCCGAGGAAAGTTCTCGACACGCCTCCAGCCACGCAAATAGGCGCTATCAAAGGTAATGACCAGCTCGTTGTCGTGTTTATCAGACAGGTGCGCCATAACGTCGACACGGTGGGGGAGAAACATGTTGTCAGTTTCGAGGATGAACTCGCCATTGATTGTAACAGTAGCAAAGGTGTCGAGTCCGTCGAATACTAGGAAAGCTTTGGCACCAGTCTTGATTTCTGGGCTGGCAAAGGTGGTCCTGTACGTCCATTTCGCCTCGCCGACCCATTGGACGTTGTTTTCGTTCTTGCCGATGAACGGGTCCGGGATGAGGCCATGGTGCATAAGATCCAGATGGACATTGGTAGGGAACTGAGAAACGGCACGGTACTCGTCGCCACCCTGCTTGTCGGCCTGTTTGAACTGCCAGTTCTTGTCAATGGGAATGACGGTGCGGGACGCCATGGCAGCGACAGCTATCGACAAACGGCCGAGAGGTCGGGATGTGAGTTCACAGCGTCTAGGGGATAATGATTCTGGGAGGAATTAGATTGAGGTCAAGCGACGGCCCGCAGGCGGCTGGAAGGCGAGGAGATGAATGGGGACGGGTTGTGTATGTTTGGTCGGGGGTTGGCGGGGTAAGTCGGCTCGGCCCAGAAGGGCAGGTCGGAGGACAGCCAGCCAGCAAAAGTCTCTCCTTGCCTGCCTCGGCCGGATGGCAGATACGAGAAGATAAATACGAGGTATGGCACAACGAAATTAATGAGTCTTTATTCAGGCATCAACGTAGATTCATGCATTTGAGTGTGCGAGCGCACATCGGGAAGTGGTCAACAAGATATACATACCATATGACGTTGATCTACCCGCAACGCTACCACTAACATAGCAAGGTATTCACATCCGGCGAGCCAGCCAGACAGCGAGCCAGCACAGACGGCATGTTCGACAATGGATTAATCAAGACAAAAGGAAATCTCGACTATTAGTTGGGAAAACGACTATGTAAGGTCCTGCTTAAGTACCGTCAAGAGACCTGTTCGTCTCTGCAAGCGTCAACACTGGGAACCACAGCAATCTATGAAACGAATGTACTCCAAAAACTCCATGCTGTCCGTAAGAAGCGAATGCGCGCATCAAGAAACCCTCCCCCCTTGGACAAGAAGCTTCAAATTGTAGTTCAAAAAAACAAAAACAGAATTCCACCAGCGCCCCAACGTAGCAATTGTTAAAGTTCCGTCCCTGCCTGGCACTTGTCTAGCAGCAGTTGCCTCCTCGTCGCCTGTTGGTCAAGGTAAAGACCTCTTCCCACTCGCGGAGGCCACCCCAGTTTTGGCCGCGGTTCTTACCCTTGCGCCTCCTACGCAGTCCGGGAAGACCGGCGTCGTCGACGGTGGCGCCCGTCATAGAGCTCTTGATGCTGCCGCCGTCGCTTGCGTTGTTCCAGGCGCTGCTATCGCCGTACTGGATGCCGCTCATCGGGTCGTCCGGGTCGATGTCGCCGAGCTCGATCTTGGTCAGGATGATGCGGGCCAGCCGGGCGAATATCTCGTCGACGCCTTCTCCGTTCAGGGCGCTGGCCTCGGTGACGACCGAGATGCCCTGCGTGCTGGCCCATCGCGTAGCCTCCGAGCTCGAGATTTCGCGGCCATCCGGGGCGTACGTGGCCTTTTGCACAGAACCGGCGCTGATGGACCCCGCATAATCCCGGCCCCTTGTCGTGGCTTGCGTGTTTGTCGTCGAGTATGAGCTGGCAAAGCCGCCCGCAGTGATGGTCGAGTTGGAGCTGACGCTGCTTGGGGTGGGAGGCGGCATGGACGTGTCGACGAGCGATTCGTTGGCTAGGTCGAGCTTGTTGCCGACGAGTAGTAAGCTGAGGTTGGGGGAGGCCAGAGCTCGCGCGTCGTTAAGGAAAGGCTGCAGGCCGCGGAAGGAAGCGTGCGATGTTATGTCATAAACGAGGATGGCGCCAGCGGCACCTCTATAGTATGATCGGGACACGGATCGGAATCGTTCTGTACCAGCTGTATCCCAGAGCTGGCCATGGCATTCGTGTCAGCCGCGTCGCTCCAACCATGCCGCGGCCGGGTCGGATCATGTCTTACCTGTAGCTTTATTCTTTTGCGCCTGGCACCGGTGCCAACTTTGATAATCTTGCTGGCAAATTCCACGCCTATGGTTTGCGACGACAATACTCGCCATTCGTTCTTCACAAATCGATGCAGTAGACAAGACCTAGAACTGTCAGTATGATGATTACCGGGGTCATTTGTTGCTGTGTCTTACTTTCCCGACCCGCTTGGCCCCAGGAGGATAATCTTGGCCAGATAATCGTACATGCTTCCGAGCTCCTACAGTCCCGCGTCAGCCGTCAATCGAGGTAGCCCGGGGGTGCCGAACACGCCCTTACCTGCTCTCTGGTGGTGGCAGCGCTCTCCTCGCTGCCAGCCGAGGAGCCTCGGGGTCGCGTCATGGTGATGGAAATCGAGTTACTAGTCGGCACGAAGTTGTGTTAAAAGCATCTCCTGAGCAGCATCGCGGAGCAGCGGTGAACAATGTCGAGGTAGTCGGTAGATGGCGCCAGCCTTTACTGGCGTCAACTCAGACTCAACTCAGCGGCAGCGGCTCTTGGCGTTGGGCAGGTGACTGAATTGCGCTGATAAGGGACGACACTTACATAAGCACAATAGCAGACCTCACATATACATAACACATATTCATACATTCATAGCTTCTGGAACGGGGCTGAAACCGTATATTTATCAACATTGCAAATAGCGTGTTGTAATGAATTCCGCACTCCAGGCCGCGATTTTAATTCTGATCTGTGTTGATCGCGTTGTGTCTTGTCGATTGCTGGGGTGTGTGCAGCTCCATCTCCGTGTTGGAAGAGATACCTACCTACTAAGGTACTGCTAGGTACCTGCTACTACGGCGGACCCTGCTGGATATCAAACAAGTAGTTGACAATAACGGCTAGCCGCTTTTACCTTGTGTGACGATCCTTTGCGATCTCCTACTTGAATAAAGTATACTTTCCTGTACAGCATTGTTTTAATAGCAGGCTAGCATTTTTCGAGAGCATTTCCTCGTCTCGTAGAAATGGTCATGCTGATCTGATTCAGGAGGTACCTACCTATGTAAATACTTGGACCCAGTATGTACAGTGGGTGCCGCCCACTGTAACTACCAGCCAGGCCTTTGACGCCCCCTGCAGTCCTCCGCGGGCCGAGGCTACAGAGAGTCAGATGCAAGCTTCCTCAGCAAAAGGATCATCTTGGCCAACTACAACACCATCGTCTACGTCTCTTGGTGAATAGCATCATCCCTTTGCATCGCACATCTGTACATATAACCATGAAGATTTCGAGCCACACGTTCCTCGTCTCCGGCGGGTAAGCGCTCTACCACTCTACACTCCACGCATACTCTAATAACTACACTCTACGCTCTGCGCTCTGCACTCAATCCTCCCTCATCAGCACATGCTAATCACCACCACAGCGCCTCGGGTTTAGGCCGCGCTTGTTGCGAGGACATTGTCGCCCAGGGCGGCCATGTTGCTGTTCTTGACCAGAACGAGGAAAATGGACAGGAATTCGTCAAAATTCTAGGATCGGCTGCCCGATTCTTTGTTTGCAATGTTCTGGAGAGTGAAAGCATCGCAACCGCTGTCCAGGGCACAGTGGAATGGGCCAAGCAGTCTGGCAAGACGATTGGCGGTGCCATCACTGCTGCCGGCGTTGCCCTTCCCGCACCTGTATGTATTTATCGGTTCGCTCCATGTTTACTTGACGATGAAGAAAGAAAAACAGGAAAAGAGTCTAATTCTCACACAGATTGTCAACCGGCACGGCACCCCCTTTAGCATCGACGACTTTGACTTTGTCGTCGGCGTAAACTTGCGCGGTACCATTGATCTCGCCCGCCAGACCTGTGAAGCCATGGTCAAGACCAAGCGCGAGTCTCCTGACAGCGATCACGGTGTCATCATCATGGTGGCATCCTCTGCTGCATTCGACGGGCAGAACGGCCAAGTGTCGTATTCTGCCTCCAAGGGCGCCATCCGATCTCTGACTCTTCCCATGGCGAGGGACCTTGGTCGCTACGGCATTCGCGCCATGACCATCGCTCCCAGCCTGTTCGAGACGGGAATGACGAGTGCCATGCCAGACAAGGTCCGTAAGAACCTCGAGAACACCTTTGTCTTTCCCACGAGATCGGGTCGTGCCCCCGAGTTCGCTTCTCTTGTTCGTCAGATCATTGAGAATGAGATGCTCAACGGCGAGGTCATTCGCCTGGACGGCGCTTCACGCATGCCAAAGATTTGAGCCACAGTGGATGCGAGGGTGCTGACGAAGGTGCTGCCCCGGGAGGGTGGTGGCACCTTGTTGGTGTAAAATAGGGCAGTAGTATATTTTGATTAATGCAATGGACAATAGGGTGATGAGAAAAAAGTGCAAGTATTTTGATGAAATAAACAGCGAGCAAGTAACATGTGGAAGGGCTGGGGCATTGGTTGAGGCCGCGAGCAGTTGGAAAGGTGGCCAAAAAATATCAACTCTATGAGGGAATAGACTAGAACCGGGGACATGGACAAAAATAGACGAAGTAGGGGAATTGAAATATTGAGACTTGGAAATCCACATTGCATATCGGAATGACAAGTCTTGTGGTTAATATCACAATGCAATATAGACTAGTTGGTAGTTGTAAAACTTCTAAGCGAGCGACTTGGCTGCTGCGGGGGTGGAACTTGACTCTATGCATACATGTCCCTCAGTCAACTCGGCCAAGAAATCCCTTCGCAATGGGTCTGAAAATAGCTGTTCTAGACGATTACCAAGGTGTGGCGGAACAATACTTTGGAGCACTTGGCGATGAATTTGAAATCAGCTACTTCAAGGATACGCTGTTGCCGTACCACCATCCCGCAACCCCGCAGAGCGTCCGGGATCAGCTGGCACATCGACTGGAGCCCTTTGAAATCATCAGTACGTGATTTCCCGAGCGCATTCCGTTGGCCGGGACGACCGGGGGCAGGAGATGTTGAGCAATGTTTCTGATCCTAACTGGCCGCCCCCCCCTCCAAGGCACAATGAGGGAACGCACCCCCTTCCCGGCAGAACTGGTCCGACGACTGCCGAAGCTGAAGCTGCTGCTCACCAACGGGACACGCAACCTCGCGCTGGACCTCGACGCCCTGCGGGAGAGGGGCATCGTCGTGGCCACCGTGGACGACGTGCCGCCCTCCGCCGACCCGGACCACGCCCGGCCGACCGTCGCCCCGACCTCGGAGCACATCCTCGCGCTGATCCTGGCGCTGGCCAAGAACGTCGCCGCGTCCGACGCCTCGGTCAAGCGCGGCGGCTGGCAGACCGGCCTCAGCACCAGCCTGTCCGGCAAGACGCTGGGCGTGGTCGGGCTCGGCCGGCTCGGCGCCGCGACGGCCCGGATGCTGCGCGCCGCGCTGGGCATGCAGGTCATCGCCTGGAGCCCCGGCCTGACCCAGGCGCGGGCGGACGAGCAGGCCCGAGCGGCGGGCTTCGACCCCGTCATCAGCGGCGGCGGTGGCGGGCGGCCGACCTTTGAGAGCGTCTCGCGCGAGGCGCTGTTCCGCAGGGCCGACGTGGTCAGCCTGCACCTCGTGCTGTCGGACCGCTCGCGCGGCCTCATCACCGCGGACGACCTGCGCAGGATGAAGCCCGGCGCGCTGTTCGTCAACGCCGCCCGCGGACCGCTGGTCGTCGAGAGGCACCTGCTCGACGTCCTGCAGGAGGGCCGGATTGGCGGCGCCGCCCTCGACGTCTTTGACCAGGAGCCCCTCCCTGCGGACAGCGAGTGGCGGACGACGGAATGGGGCAGGGATGGCCGCAGCCAGGTTCTGCTGACGCCGCACACGGGCTATGTCGATCGTGAGGCGATTCACGGCTGGTACAAGCTGCAGGCCGAGCAGGTTCTACGCTGGAAGAATGGCCAAGAGCTCGGCATGCGCCTGGCGTGACAAGGAGATAGAGATAGAGATAGAGAATAGGGAGAGTCCAGGTTTCTTTTCGGGGTTTTTTTTTCCGGGATTTTCTTCTACCCCGTGATGCTCTCTCTACCTTGATTCACCTTGGCTTTCCTGTCCATCACCCGCATCAATGTCATGCTGCCTGTCCGGGCTTGGCAAAGTCTTGTTTTTTCTTGTTCTTCAGACTATCATTTCCCCACCACACTGTGAATGGTGGCAAGTATGAATAATAACAGACACCACTTTTCAGCTATTGCTCGCGTGCTCCTCTGCTGGTCTGCCCGCCGATCTCCAGTTTTGCGACACTTACATCGGGGGACACGTAGATTCATCCATCTCGCCGACGACCAATGAGGAGCTTGACATTTCGGGTACTTTTGAAACAGTCTAATAAAGCTGTTGCGCCAAAAATCGTGGCCGACCACTTATTCAGTGGCAGGCCTATACCCATTCATCACAACAAAAGTCTCCCCATTCCAATACCCTCCCTCTCTCTAACACTGCGGGCGACCGGCGCAGGGTTCGTCAGAACAGATCAGAAACGCAGGGCATGAGATGAAGAATTTGGGGCCGAGTAGGTAGTGGCGATGAATATCGTGAAACAGGCTTGTCGGGGTCGGCCAAGTTCAAAACGCTAGGCAAGGAAGCTGTGACACAAGCCTGACATTCCCAAACTCGTATAATTCGGAGGGCTGCGTGGCAAGGTGAATATCGAGATTTTTTACAGAAGATGGATGGAGCGAATTGTGAATCGGTATTATGGAGTGTGACACACACAACACAACCTGCTGAGACTGATAGCTTGAGGATGGACTCTGGCATGACAAAAGTTCCAATGATGAACAAGGATAGAAACGACAAAGGATGGACCGATTGGCCTTTTTTCCTTGCCAACTTTCTGGAAGAAAACGAGTCTTGCCATCCAATTGATTCATTGGTTCACCTGCAGGCTGCATTGGGCCAGAGAGGCTGCCGAACGCAGAAGCAACACATCTGCAGAGGCTACGACTCTGGAGCTCAAGATTGAGTCGATCTAGACGACAGATTCTCGTGGGGACCAGGGTTGACCTGAGATTTGAAAGCCACTCCCGTATAGGGCCACCGCGAGAGCGACGTCCTGTAACCAGTCATCTTATGCAAGCTGCCGCACCCTGCAAAGCAAAGAAGAGCATTCACGGGCGCGTGATACCCTTGTAGATGTAGTGGATATGCGGGTTGTGCATGAATGATTTTGGATTTTGAAATCGAAAGCTTGGCTATGACTCGTCGTTGCAATCAGTCCACTGACCAAGCGCTTGTCAGACATGCAATGCGACACGAACGACGACGGTGAGGGGCTGTTGGTCCTGCAAGACCATGCCGCAGCAGGGCCGAGTTGAAGAGAAGAGAAACTCTCAGGTAGGAGCACGTAGGTAGTTATCAGCCATGACATGGTGACATGGGCTTTCAGTTGGACACTCGAGTGTAGTGCCGTCCGCCTGTCAATAAGTTATCACTACTCACTCCCATCTCTCCACGATGCCCTAAGGTAGATCGAGCCCAGTCCACAAGAGCTAGTTGGTCGCTGCCAAGTGATGAGCAGCATCAACTAAAGGATAACGACTCCGTACTAGCGAACTAGTTGCCTGTTGCTAAATCCAGTGGCGTCCAAGATGCGCCAAGTTTTTGGGCAAATTCGTTGTCAGTTACCTGGTCATATCCTTGTCAACAACTCAACTGCCGCTCAGACCTTGGGCTACCATCGACAGTGACAAGCCGGGCCTGTCTTGCAGACAAAGACACAACGCTACTGGTAATAAGCTCCGCTACAGTCCGTGTCACAGAAATCTTCTCTCGCATGCCCATCCCACTCAGTTCGTCGGTCCGTCAGCCAGCCAGCCTGTGACGCATTGTCGATGACCCAAGGTACCCATTTTCCTCGGACATCTTGGACTAGGTCCGTGGTGAGATGTGAGGAACTCGAATCTCCTGAGACGACATGCACCGCGCCAAAACAGGAAAAAAGAGGACGGCCCCAGAACGCCCACAGCCGTGCGTCGAGGGAGATGCGTCGGGAAGCTCGGCCAGCCAACCGGAGGCTGCAATTCTCGCCCACCGTCCCTACCGTCCCTGTCCACCATCGGCGGAATATGTTACGTGCCCATTTTTTGCGTTTATGCAGCGCGATATGCAACAGACCCCCAGATTGACAAGCTCCCTGGATGGATGGGTGGGCGCGCCACACACGTACGTTAGCAGCCATCCCATGGACGGGAGAAGGGTGGGATGAGTTTTAAAAAATATGAATAAAAAATTGGGCAGAGGGGTTTGAAAACAAGACTGCAACTCGTAGATATTGACACCAAGAAGAATAGCATCCCACCGCGGATCGAGCGTGACGGAGGCCGCCAAAGATATACTTTATACAAAAGGGACCCTGAAAACCCGTGCCTTCTCCTTGGACTACGCCACCTCCGATTCTTCAGCGAAGAGAAACCGGGTGCTCTATGATCCCGTCTGGTTACGGATCAGAATAATTCGAAACTTGTGCCTCGGAAACCACACACACCAAGTAGTTCCGCCAAACCGACACTGAAGCTCCTCCTTCATCACTGCCACAATCACCCTCGGGCTCTCTCTCCCGCTCACCTTCCTTCATTTGACTCGACGACGAGGCTCTCGATACAACACAGACCCCGTCTTCCCGAAATAACCGATCAACCTCATCAGCTCTCGTCATGGCCGGTGACAAACCCCAGTGCGGCAATGCGGATAAGTCTGAGGTCGAGTACAACCTCCCGCTTCATGTGGTTGGATTGTGTAGGCTTCCTTGCATATGCCCTTCTATGATGAATCACGAAAAGAACTAATCATGTATGTGTAGTCTTGATCATGGCCTCCTCACTACTAGGTAAGGAACGAAGAGAGAAGGAGGACGAGAGAAGAGAGAAGAGAGCAGAGAGACGAGAGAAAAAAGAAGAGAGACGAAAGACGAGAGAGGAAAAGAAGAGAGAAAAGGAAGAAGAAAATAGAGAGAAAAGGAGAAGCAATCTCCGAGTGGTACAAATATCGAACTTCCGGCTGACCTCCCCCTGTTAGGAGCCGGATTCCCCGTCGTGGCCAAGCGGTTCAAGTCTCTCAAGATACCGCCTTCCGTCTTCTTCGCATGCAAGCACTTTGGAACGGGCGTCCTCATTGCCACCGCCTTTGTTCATGTGAGTTTTTCCCTCTGCTCTCGCCCCCGCCCGGGTCAAGCAAGCCCATTCCTCTAACAGCAACCTTCGCCCACGTTAGCTGCTCCCTACCGCCTTTGGCAATCTCATGAACCCATGCCTCCCCGATCTCTTCACGGACAAGTATCCGCCCATGCCGGGTGTGATCATGATGGGGTCCATGTTCGTCCTCTTCGTCATTGAGATGTACCTCAACGCCAAGACGGGCGGCCACTCGCACGGCGGTCCCACGGGCGAGTGCCTCACGGAGCCCGCCAGCCACTCGCATCACGAGCATCGCCAGGCGGAGAAGAAGAGCACGACGACGACCGTGACGACCGCGGTGGGCAGCGGCGGCGGCGGCGGCATCACCGAGGACGAGGGCTCCGGCTACGGCAGCAGCCCGACCAGCACGGAATTCCGGCCCGGCGACTCGACCTCGGCCCTCGACGCGCCCGCCGCCGCCGCCGCCGCCGCAGCAGCCAGCACGAAGAACGCCGCGACCGAGGTGCGGTACTTTGACGAGGCCGGCGTCGAGGTCGACCCGCAGGTGTACCGCAAGATGTCGGCCAACATCACGCTGCTCGAGGGCGGCATCCTCTTCCACTCCGTCTTCGTCGGCATGACCCTCTCCATCACCGTCGACGGCTTCGTCATCCTCCTCGTCGCCTTCCTCTTCCACCAGGCGTTTGAGGGCCTCGGCCTCGGCTCCCGCATCGCCGCCGTGCCGTACCCGCGCGGCAGCCTCCGGCCCTGGCTGCTCGTCGTCGCCTTTGGCGTCACCGCGCCGCTCGGCCAGGCCATCGGCCTCGGCGCCCGCAACACCTACGACCCGGACAGCGCCTTTGGCCTCATCATCGTCGGCGTCTTCAACGCCATCTCCTCGGGCCTGCTCATCTACGCCGCGCTGGTGGACCTGCTGGCCCAGGACTTCTTGTCCGACGAGGCGGAGAGGCTGATGAGTGTCAAGATGAAGGCGACGGCGTTTGGGTTTGTTCTCCTAGGAGGTAAGAAAACATGCGCGGGGGGGGTTTCCCAAGAGAGGATGAATCAGGGCTTTGCTAACTTCCTTTTAGCTGCTTCCATGGCCATTGTCGGCGCCTTTGCGTGATTTCTCGTTTCGAAATGACAGAAATCACTTTCGAAAAAAAAAAGATCGAAAATCCAAAAGCTCAAGGAGGATTTTAATGTGACCACGACAAGTTTATGACTGCTCGTCGCTGGGCGGCGACTGGGCTCGCTTTGGGAAATTATTGCAAACACTGGCGCATTTTGTTTAGCCCGCGATACGGCGTAGGGTTCATTAATGGTGCATGGTACGGAGCAAGCATTCTTGTTTAATAATATTGTTTTAAGGAGACAAAAAAGAAATGGAAAAAAATCAGTCTTGGTGAAGATGGTGTCACCAGCTGCATATGATGGTTCGTTGGTGAGGATGATCGTGGGCGTTGGACTGGGTCTATTTTCGGCAATCAACTCTTTACCAAACTGGCCGGTACTTGAGAAACCAATATGTACTTGTCTACTAAGTTAGTTAACTAATCACCATGATAGTTATGCCGCGAATCTGCCAGGTCAACGCCGAAACCCGTGCTAGTGGCAACCCGTCAGCACTACGACACCGAGATGGCGCGGACATGCCTCGAGAGGTGGAAAATTAATTCCAGTCAAGATTTGCCGGGGGTGATCTCGGCCGTACCTCTAAATTGGGAAAATGAATATCTAAGCTAAGGTGTCGGTGAGTATGTATGTATGTTGTATGTATGCTCCTCGTCGGTATTAAAGAGGCCGGCCAGCCAACCAGCCAGAAAGTCAGGGTCTGGGTTGAGTAAGCTCGTCTTTTCTTCCCCTTTACTTGCCCTCCCCCCCAAAAGCAGACAAAATGCGCATCTCCGTCTCCTCGACTGTTATCGCCGCCGCCGCCGCCGCCGCCGGCTTCTCCTCGCTGGCCGGAGCCAACACCACGCCGGTGTCGGACAAGGACATGAACGACCTGCTCAACGAGGGCGGCGTCTCGCTGGCGATGAAGGCCGCGCCCATGTTCTTCTTCGGCCAGGCCCTCAACCACCCGCCCTGCATCCCGACCTTTGCCACGGACAAGAGCAACAAGCAGACGCCGCCGGCCGACCTGTGCGACTGGCCCGACGCCGGCTGCAACTGCCGCACCCCCGGCGTCCCCATCGGCAACCCGGCGCCGTCCTTCCCGGTCTACTACTCGTACCAAAAGTGCACCGACACCAGCATCCGCATCCAGTACTCTCTATTCTACCAGAAGGACGGGTGAGTCGCCCCCCGACGTTTGCAGGCTGCTCTGTCTGGCCAAGTTGTGACGAAGTGACTCAGCCGCTAATCGATCCATTGCGCCCGGCCCCCCTAGATTTAATCCCACCAAGGTGTTTGGCCACCACTAGTAAGTCTTTTTTTTTTTTTTGATTTTGAATCCCTAGTCATGGCAATGGCTGTTATTGACTTGGTCACAGTGACTGGGAACGCGTCCTCGTCATCTGGAAAAAGTCCGACGACGGCCTGTGGCGCCCGGCCGAGATCAAGCTGTCGCAGCACAGCGGCTACCAGACCCTCGAGTGGGATCAGATCCAAAACACCTTTAGCGACGACACGGCCGGCGAGAAGCTGGGCGGACCCAACGGCCAGAAGAACCTCAACCACGCCAAGGTCTACGTCGCCTGGGCCAAGCACGACCACCACAACGAGCGCAACACGGTAAGCTCTGAGAGGGGGGGAACAAGTGTCGGATGAAGCGAATTCTCTGGCGCATGAAAAATAAGGTGAAATCTGTGTGCTGACTCTTACAATCCAAAGGGCTTCAACGACGCCCTGTCGCAGCTCACCAACAACGCCTTCCGCTCCCAGGACTGGTGGTACTTGCCCCAGCGAGGTATGATTTCAACATTGATCCGGTGTTCTGCATCTTTTTGCTGACAAGACAACTCTGCCATTCCAGGTGACTACATTCGTGCCGACGGAGGCACCGAGATTGGCCGACTGATGAAGGGCATGGACTGGGGCGACGCCACCTCCAACCCGGCCAGCGTCCATGACGGTCTCTGCCAGGCTTGAGCAACGGGATAGATTGAGTTGCTGTCAAGTATATACACATTTCTATACAACACGTGAGCCTGTAGGTGGATATGATGAAGTATTTAGTACATACCAACATCCTCACAGAGTGCACATGACAATATATGTTGCAAGGCTAGTATATTGGAAGCGTACATTTCTTGGCATACATCATCGTCTTTACAGTAACCCACCCCCCCAATCATTCGAGCGGCTTGAACGGACGAAGGAAGTGACTCGGGCACTCGTAGCCCGACGGGTTGTTGTCCAAGTAGAGCTGGTGATACTCCTCCGCCGTCCACCAGCGGCCGGCCGGCGCAATCTCCGTGACCACGCCGCCGCGCCACCACTGCTCGTTTGCCTTGGCCGTGACCTCGCGCGCGACGCGCTCCTGCTCGGCGTCGTGGTAGTAGATTGCCGAGCGGTACTGCGGGCCGGTATCGGGTCCCTGCGCGTTGAGCGTGGTCGGGTCGTGGAAGCGGTAGAAGAACTCGAGCAGCTGGCGGTACGAGACCTGCGCCGGGTCAAAGACGATTTGCGCCGCCTCGGCGTCTGTCTTCTTGTCAGCTAGGGGCGAAAAAAAGAGGAAGAGAAGGAAAAAAAAAAAAACGTACGGCCAGTCTTGCCACCGCAGACGGCGCGGTAGGTCGGGTCGCTCAGGTCGCCGCCGATGTAGCCGACCTTGGCGTCGAGGAGGCCCTTGCCGGCAAAGTGGCGTCGGTAGAGGTGCTCGGTGCCCCAGAAGCAGCCGGCGGCGACGGTGCAGAGCTGTGCGCCGGCGGGGATGGCCGTCGTCGGGGTGGTGGAGGAGGCCGCGGCGCCGGACCCGGCTTCGGGAGCGATGGACATTTTGGGGGAGAGGCCGAAGGAGCGGGTGAAGAAGCGGCTGATGAAGGAGGTGAATGGCATCGCTGGCGAGGGAAAGAAAAGGCGAGAAACAAAAAACGAGATTTAAATATTGGCGGGATGTGCAGTCGGTGGGTGGTGGATTTTGGCTTGGTGGGGGAAGCTGTTCCTGACAAATGGGGTTTGGTAATGGCGTGATGATGATGGACGAGAGACGGATGATGGATGGATGAACGGTTGGTGTTGTTTAGATGGAAGAAACAAGTCCAGATGGAGCGGGTAATTATAGGGAAAAAAAATCCCCCGAGATTTGACGTGCTTGCTAGATGGAATCAGACAGATTGATGACGAGGAATGATTTGCCTCAGGACATGACAACAGAATGTTTCCAAATAGGCTACTTTTTTTTCCTTAATAACTGGGGGGAGCTTGTAGTTGCTAGTTGGCGCTGTGGAGCCGCCGCGGGGTTGACAAATATTGGCTGAAAGGCAAGACATTCTGACATTTTGACGACAAGTCCAGCAAAATGTCAACGCTCAGGTCCTGGCAAGAAGAAGAGACAAGCAAAAGAGAGAGAAAGGGGACGAAGAAAAGAACAGTTACAACGTACCACATCAACAGCCCTCCAGGTCATCCCACCCACCCATCTCCCGCTTGTCGACAAAGCACTGTCTTAGAATCAACAGGCATCTTCATGTCGTCGAAAAGAAAAAAGGCAAAAACAAAAAAAAAAAAAAAAACCCCGCAAATGACGAGGCCCTCGTCCCTCTAGATACTCGACCAGGCCATCGCGCCGATCCTCCCTTGTCTGTCCTTCCTTACTTATCAGATGACAAGCCGTGACGCTCGCACCTGACTGAGTTGCCTGGTGCTTCTCCGCGGCGACACGCCCCCATAACAGCACGATCAAAAGTACAACATGGATTCCCGTACCGTAAATTCCTTCAAAATAATCCTATTGACCTACGTACTCCTGCATTTCAACTTGACTCCCTCGTCGTGATACATGGTTCCGGCAAGCATGTCGGAGACCGCCCCTCTGCTGGTATGACCTCGTATTCTCCGGGACCGACAGCAACAAGTACAAGCAAGGCCTGCCGGGACTCGCGTTCTGACAATTCTTCTTCTTCCCCAAACAGGCCGCCGAGAGCCAGCTCCGGACACGCGACCGGAGCCCCCCGCGCTCAACTTCCACAGAGCCCGCGCTCGCCCCGTACACCGGCTACGGCACCGCCGACTGGCTCCGCGCCCTCGTCCACACCAGCCACGCCGAGGCCGGCGCCTCCTCCCGCTGGTGGACCCCGGCAGCTCAAGCCTGGCTCGCCGCGGGCGTCGTCGGCGTCCTCACCGCCCTCGTCGCCTTCACCGTCGACGTCGCCGTCGAGACGCTGTCCGACTGGAAGACCGGCCGCTGCATTGGCCCGGGCGGCGGTCTCTGGCTGAGCAGACGCGCGTGCTGCATGCTCAGCGAAAACAACATCAACAACGAGGATGGCGCGTGTCCGCACTGGCGCTCATGGGCGAGCAGTTTCTCCGGGGCGTATCTGATTTACGTCGCGACGGCCGTGGCCTTGGCCGTGGCGGCGTCGGCGCTGTCCATGACGACCCGCCACGAGCTGGTGGTGGACGCACCGGACGCGGCGCACGGCGACCGGGCAATACCGGGGGGCCAGAAGCGCACCATGGTGGTCAAGACCATGTACATGGCGACGGGCAGCGGTATCCCCGAGATCAAGTCGGTGCTCTCCGGCTTCGACATCCCTCACCTACTAGGCCTCAAAGTCATGCTTGTCAAGTCGGTCGGCGCCATCTTCGCCGTCGCCACGGCCATGTGCCTCGGCAAGGAAGGGCCCTTTGTGCACATCTCCGCCTGCATCGGGCACCTGGTCTCGCGTTGGCTGCCGCCTCCGGACCGCGGCGGCACCGAGAACGCGATGCGCACGCGCGAGGCCCTCAGCATCGCCTGCTCCGCCGGTCTCTCCGTCGCCTTTGGCGCGCCCATCGGCGGGGTCCTCTTCAGCTACGAGGAGATCAGCACCTACTTCCCGCGGCGCGTCCTGTGGCGCGCCTTCTTGTGCTCGCTGGTCGCCGCCGCCGTGCTGCGCGAGCTCAACCCCGCCGGCACGGGCAAGCTGGTGCTCTTCGAGACCAACTACGGCGTCGACTACGACGCCGCGCACTACGCCGTGTTCGCGCTGCTGGGCGTCTGCGGCGGCGTCTTTGGCGGCGTCTTCTGCGCGGCCAACGCGCTCTGGTCCCGCACCTTTCGCCAGCTGCCGGTGATTCGGCGCAGCAGCCCGGTCCTCGAGGTCGCCGTCGTGGCGCTGGCCACGGCGCTTCTGCAGTACCCGAACCCGCTGATCCGCGAGACGGGCGACAAGGTCATGGAGCGGCTGCTGGTCGACTGCAACAGCGTCGAGGAGGACTGGATCTGCGCCGCCGAGGCGCGCGCGCACGGCAAGGGCGCGTACTTTTCCTGGCTGGTGTCTGGCACGCTCGTCAAGCTGGTCCTGACCATCGTCACGTTTGGCTGCAAGGTGCCGTCGGGCGTCATCATCCCGGCCCTCGACGCGGGGGCCTTGTTCGGGCGCATGGTCGGGCAGCTCGTGCCGGCATCGTCGCCCGGCGTCTTCGCCATGGTCGGGTCGGCCGCGTTCCTCGCGGGCGTGTGCCGCATGACGGTCAGCCTGGCCGTCATCATGTTTGAGCTGACGGGCGAGGTCGGCTACGTCCCGCCGTTCATGGTGGCCATCCTCACCGCCAAATGGGTCGCCGACGCCATCAGCCCCGACGGCGTCTACGACGTCGCGCAGAGCCTCGTCGGCCACCCGTGCCTGGACGCCGAGCGCGCCCTGGACACGCTGCGGCGGCGCAACCGCACGCACCGCCCGCCGCTGCTGGTCGAGGCGCTGCTGACGGCGACAACGACGTTGACGGACGCGGGGACAGACGGCGACGGACTGACGCTACGAGTCACGCCGGAGCGCCAGGCGAGCGCGTCGCACCTGCGCGACAAGCTGGCGCAGGCTGCTGCCCGGAACATCCTGGAGCCGGGGTTCGCCATGGTCAACGACGCGGGGGGCTGCTGCGGCCACGTCTGGGGAGGTGATCTGCGCACAATCGTGGCCGGCGCCGACAAGGACGCGACGGCGGAGCGGGGCGGTGTCGTGGATCTCGGCTCCCCGGAGCTCGCGACGCTGGTCGATGTGAGCCCGGTGTGTCTGTCGGCCAAGGCGCCGATCGAGCACGCCGTGGAGATGTTTGGCAAGCTGGGGGTGGCCTACCTCGCTGTGGTGGCCGAGGGGTCGTCCCGTTTTGTCGGCATGGTGACGAGGAAAGACTTGCTCCGGTTCCTGGACTCGCTGGAATAGCGGGTTGCTACAGTTTGGCGGCGGTCTATGAATAGCCAGGAGCGAGGTTTGTGTGCTTGTTTTCTGCTCGCTGGCCTCGGCCCCGACGTGATTTCCTGAGGTGGATCCCAGCAATGGCTTTTCTCGTATTCTACCAATAATCAATTACCATCTGTGAATTCAGGAGACTTCCATGTGGATCAGACTATACGATAATTAAATAAACTTTTATCTATACAAGAATGCCTACTGGATTTACGCGTATCGAAGATACGACCAATTTCCCCCACAACGTTGGTCGCGCTCGTCTCGACCAGGCTCGGATCCGGGATTTTTAACATCAGGCGATGGAACGAATACGATGCAGGCGCAACTTCGCTTCGGCAATGGGCACAAAATGGAATGAACAGAAACCCCCCCAACCAGAGATGTATTTTCTTCCATGGCCGCCTCCTTCCTTCTCGCCAAACCACCATAAACCATCCAAGTCCGCCATCTCGATTCCTTCTCCCCATTCATAAAAAATGACGGCGGCTTCCTCCAACCACTCGTACTACCCGCCCAACGTCGTCATTGACGGCTACGTCGCCAACACGCTCTCGACGGCGCAGATCCTCGCCATCTTCACCGCCACGCTCAGCGCCATCCTGGGGCCCTGCTTCGTCCTCATCCGCCGCGCGCGGCCCTCCATGCCCGCCACCGAGCTGGCCACCGCGCTGTGGTTCGTCCTCTGCGGCGTCATCCATCTTGGCCTGGAAGGTGCGTGCGCGGACGAGCAAAAGAAAGCAGACCGCTTGCAGGGGCAAAAACTAACAGCTCTCTCTCTCTCTCTCCTCTGCAGGACACTATGCCCGTCACGAGCACCACATCGGCGCCTCCTCCCACGTCCTCTCCCAGCTCTGGAAGGAGTACTCGCTCTCCGACTCGCGCTACCTCACCCGCGACAGCTTCCTGGCGTGCATGGAGGCTGTCACCGCCTTCTTTTGGGGCCCGCTCTCCCTGCTCTGCGCGTACGGCATCGTCCGCGGCTGCGCCTGGCGCCACCCGCTCCAGTCCATCATCTCGCTCGGCCAGCTTTACGGCGACGTCTTGTACTACGGCACCTGCACGTACGAGTTTGCCGTCCGCGGGCTCGAGTTCTCCCGTCCGGAGCCGTACTACTTTGTCGGCTACTACGTCTTCCTCAACGCGTTTTGGATCGTCATTCCATCCATCCTGCTGCTCTCGAGTGCTAGGGTGACCACCAATGCGTTTGCGAGGCTCGAGAGGCTCGAGGGCCGCGCCAAGATGAACTAGGCTTTGCGAAGAAGGAACCCACGAAGAAGAACAAGAAGATGATGGGATACTTCATTTCAACCTGTAGCCACGATTTGCAACTTTGCTTCACTGGAGTAGCTTAAAACAAGAGTATTATGTCATGAGGGGGATCGATTTGTTTTGCAAAACGTCGGGGAAGGGGCCAATTTCCCGACCTTTCGTTCATTTATCGCCATAAAAGCTATCAAATTAGCGTCTTAGAATGAAGTGAGGCCAGCTCGTCTTCCAGGGCTTTTCTCCACTGGATCAAATCACGGTCCTCGTCTTCCCAATATGCGAGCATCCCAGCAACGTTGTATGCAGACTGTTGCCAGTTGGCAGGCATTGATATACCCGATTTTGCTGCGGCGACAAGAACCAATGCACTTCTAGTGCACGCTCGAATCATAAACATGGATCCATGGTGTCTGTGGAAGAATCCCGGCTCATTTACATGTATTTGATGGACGTGCATTTCTAACCCTGTGCGTGAGAAGCGAGATACCGAGTCACTCACGCCAATACCAGCGCCGGCAGCACTTATACTGGCCATGACAAACGGCCAGTAGAGCATTTCATACAAGTTTATCAGTCGTCCCCGGAGAACAGATCGCGAGATACCGTCCTCGGCCACAGGAGTTTGTATAGATAATTCCAAGGGAAGGTTGTCAGACCATTCGCGCGTCTGACCCTCGTACTCTGTAATCATATCGCCTAGCAGCTTCAGGAGCCTCAAGTTGGAGGGCGTATTCTGGCGCAGTTTCGTAACTTCGCTACAAAGGCGACTCGTCAGCCTTCGAAGGGATATCTCCGCCAGGTAGAAAAGCCAAGCGGCCTTAGCTCGTTGTGCCTCTGAATCAGGGCCATCAGGGGAGTCTGCTGGTGGAACTGGCGGTGCAGGGAAGAAGGGGGGATATAGTGTGCTGCCGGAATAAACAATGTCAAAGTCTGGCAGGCTTATTTCATTTCGGAGCTCCCTTTCCGACTTCCATGCTGACCAGTATACTGCTTGTTCCTGGGTATCCTGTCGCCCCATTTCCATTGAGTCTGGAGAGAAATCCGCGTCGCCAGACCGCTGCTGCGCTCGAGCAAGGAAAGGAAAGTGCTGGCAGGCAGCCAGTGCTTGTGAAAAATACCGCCACGCGTAAATCGGCTGAAATACCATCATCATATAAACGCCAGACAGGAAGAGGCACTGCGCTCCAACAATATCAGAGCTCACTAGGAGAATACCAATCCTCTTTTGCGCGGCGTGAAAAAAGACCTGCGAGTCTTGGTATGCTTGTGATCCAGGCTTGGTCTGATGGCTATCACCAAATGGTGTGGCAATACAGCCAAGAGCACATATTATCATGGCCAGACAGGATGCTGCAGACCAATCAATGCCGTTTAGAAGCGCATTTCCAACTAGGCGGCGTGTAGATGTCTCATCAAGAATTGGATTTTTGCAGTGAATATAGAGGAAGAAATTGTCCAAAAGTCGATACAGCCGGTGAGACTCCATGTCTACCAGACCAGCCATTGCGGACGCTGCTGCGGACGGCGTAGAGATGGCGTCCGGAGGGAGACAGTAAGGCGACCCATCCTGCCCCTGGTCGGTAAACAGAGCCCATTGAAGAATTTGATCCACACGAAGAGGTAGGATACTGTGTAAGAATGGTTGATCGCCTTTGGTGAGGGTCTCAATTTCTTGAAGTTGAGCATGGCTATTGGAGCTCGCGCGTCGGGGAATCTCGGGAGGCGGCTGTTTATTCAGGACCTGATCCTCAGCAGCGGTGTAAACCAACTGGTTTGAGACGTGCTTGAGAGCGAAGGTCGGGTTCCTGGTTGTAGAAGGCGCTGTAGCCTCGCGCAGAAGCCGCTCCAGGTCCTCTAGGCGCTCCAGAATCTTGAGGCTAGCTGGGTCGAAGCTCGACAGGTCGACCGGTGACTGTAAGCAAGCTGCACCAACACTCAGACAGTACGAGCAGCTAGGCTTCAGGTTGTCACACTTGGTTTTGCGCGCGCGACAGACTTGACAGGCCGTGTTGGCCCGTTTTCGCGGATAGAACGCGGTACCGCGTGCAGCTGGGCGCTTTCCAGGTCTTCGGCTTGGCACAGCAGCATTTTTCGGCGATACGGGAGAGGTTTCTGCCTCAACTGGTAGGCTACCAGGCGAGTCCCCGGAATTGTCAACTCGGGTATTGTGGGTATCGTATAGGGCTGCGGACGAGGCTGTAGCTGGCAACAGACCAGCCGGCATTGTATGCAAAGGCATGTCTCGGCTAGATTGCATAGAAGCTAGCCAGCTGCTGGTCAACTCGTCCCGTGGGTAGAAGATCCCATGGTATGTAAGACGGAGGTTGGAGTCCTGTGTCGGGGAGTGTCGCTGTTGAAATACAGGGCTCCCCTGGGCCGTCTGAAGCCGACAACAGTTAGGCTGCGGCGCCGGTCTGCGGGGGACCTGGGGATATTCGCAAAATGGCTGGTGATCTCTCCCGTTTCGGGCATGCCAGCCCGCCTTGCTTCCCCAGCTTTCAACGCTAACCGCGGCGGGCGAGCCCCCCTCGTAATAGCAAACAGCCACTGCAAGGTAGTCTGGCCGAGCTACCCGAGAGGTTGTTCGCGGCGCGGAAATGTCACGGTGGGATTGTCTGGAGGTATGTAGTCACTGTCATGGCGTTGGTTACGGTGTGGAAATTGGTGAAGTGAATTGAAGCAAATTAGAGAGCAAAGTTTGCCCAAACGGCGGGCTGCCAGCTGCCAGCTGCCAGCTGCTAACGCCAGTCGGAGGAGGCCATTCTCCGCTTTCCGTCGTCTCTTGTCCTCTTGTCCACGCCCGATCACCTTACATTATCTACATCTCTTTCTTTAGCATCTGCGTCATCATCATATCGTGGAGCCACCCGCAGTCTTTGCCATCTACTTTCCATCGTCTGTCTTACCCCCGCATCATCTCGGCTTTCCCCACACTAGTATAGCAGCGGCGCACATGGTCCCTGAAAACATGGGTGCCGCGCCGTCGGGGAGAATCGGCTTCGACAATGCTCGACTCAACGCTCGCTCTTGTCTCCCCCCAAACCTCGTTGCATCCATGAGAACAATATCCACCAATAATCTATGAATCAGGTCAGATTCCCCCATGGCGCATATGGTTCCGTCAAGAATAGGTCCGAAATAGCTCGCTGCTGAGACTTCAACAACAAGCCTCTTTTTTGCGAGTTGTGCGGGCTGAAAAGGTCCCCGGCTGGTTTGCTTTACCTCAATTCTCACTTGGAAAGAGGTTGGTCAATTGATCCGAGACCCCTCCCTTGACGGACCATAGAAGAGCTTCACCCTTGCCATTAGAATCATAAATACACGCCGACAGCCACACTCTTGCTTCCCTAGCCAAAAATGGTTCCGCAAATCAACGGCCCGCAACGGTATTGAACTCGATAGCGTTCCATTGACGACCGCTGGCCCTTCTCCCAATCGCTACCATGGACGACAAGTTTGATGCCACAATTGAGGCACACGTCTCGGGCGTCGAGGATGCAATGCAGACTAAAACTGCATTGCAGGAAGACAACAAGGCCGAGCACGAGCTCACTGTCAAGCAGGTCTTGAAAAATCACCCCGTCCTCGTTTGGTGGATTTTCTACTGGGCCATGGCTGGAGTAGGCTGGTATGTAATATGCTCCTCGTCCATTCTACGGTTGCCAGTTTGGCCTGCTTGATTACTGCCCACACCACATTACTCTAACACGATGCAGGGGCTTTGATGCTCAGGTCAATGGCGCAATGATCGGTGTCGAGTCTTTCCGGCGCGACTTTGGCTATTACAGGTCAAGCGACCAGACATATATTCTTCCCGCTGACTGGCAGAGCGCATTCAATACCATCAGCAGCGTCGGTCAATTCTTTGGCGGCTTCATGTGCGCCTGGACAGCCGACCGTATCGGCCGCCGGCCGTCTTTGCTCATCGGGCTTATCATCGCTACTGGTGGTATTATCGGCCAGATCTTTTCCACCGCCAAGGCTGCATTCCTAGTATCGAAGCTTATTCTCGGGTTTGGACTTGGATTCTACCTGACACTTGCACCTTTGGTGTCTTCAGAGCTGAGCCCTGTTGTTTTCCGCGGCATTGCCTCGGCAGGCGTTCAGTTCGGCATCGGGTCTGGCCAGCTCATTGCCAACGGGGCCGTGGCTGCCTTTGGGGAGTGGACTTCGCGCTGGGCATATCGCGCGCCGTTTGCGATCCAGCTCTTCTTCCCCGCTTTCTTCCTCGCCTTCTTGCCATTCGCTCCCGAATCCCCCTGGTATCTCGCCCGCCGGGGGAAGCGGGAGGAAGCCAAGGCAGCCCTGCGCCGCCTGTTTGGATCTGGCGTTGATGCAGACGCCAAGTTGCTGACATTGGAGAGCACAATTGCGGATGAGGAGGTTGCCAAGTCCAACGCCGGCACCCTGATTGACTGCTTTAGAGGTACCAACCTGATCCGCTCCATCATCAGCATGTACATCTTTTGCTGTCAGCACTTTGTCGGCATCATATTTGTTCTTGGATTCTCCAGCTACTTCTTCCAGCTTGCCGGTCTGCCTACTGCCTCCAGTTTCAACATGGGGGTTGGGGTAACCGCCTGCGGTCTAGCAGGCAACATTGTCAGCTGGTTTACCGTCAATAGTCTTGGTCGCCGCAAGCTCTTCCTGGGTGGCATGGGTGTACTTACCGTGATTCTGCTCCTCATCGGAATATTGGACCTTGTTCATACGGGCAGTGCAAAATGGGCACAGGCAGCATTGACAGTCATCTACGCCTTCTTCTATTTCCTGACTCTCGGGGCCATGGCCTTTACCATTCTCTCAGAGACGAGCAGCACCACTCTCCGCGCCCAGTCAATCGCTCTTGCGACGGCCACCCAGGCTGTCATGGGTACGGCTTTCAACTTTGCCATTCCCTACATGATCAATCCCGATCAGGGGAATCTCAAGGGCAAGGTTGGATTCGTATTTGGAGGGTTGGGTCTCCTTGCATCCATTGGGAGCTATTTTCTCATTCCCGAACTCAAAGACCGGACATTCGACGAGATTGACGTCATGTTTCAGAAACATGTTCCTCCTCGAAAGATGGGTGCTTTCAAGTTTGAGTAGTGGCAGCGTGTTGTACTTTTCAACGCATTTTTTTTCTTACTTGTTACATATTCCATAATATCACCGAGTAGAGAATGAAAGTCTTTGTAGGTTTCCAATATTCTTTTCGTAGTAGCCCTGTTCCCCCAACCCCTTCTCAATTGACAAACTAGCCGGTGTCGTGAATGTTTTTTGCAAGCCCGCCATTACAAGATGCAAATCCCCCCCTAGTACATTCTAAACGGCCCGAGCGAGAAGAGAGAGGGGGGGGGGGGGGGGGGCTCATGCTTACCCAACCGTGAGGAAAACGTGCCAATCGGGTTTACAAGACGCCGAATGCAACCCCCATCCCAAGGGTCGCTTGGGTTGGGGGGTTCCGGGGTTCCGGGGTTCCGGGGTTCGGTGGCCTGCTCTCGGTTTATAAATCTGTACTTCGTCCTCATGGGTTTTTGCAGAATTTGGGGAGGGTGGTGCCCGGCTTGGCTTGCATGACGCCCCCAGCCAAGGAAGAAAGAAGTCTGCCTTCCTTTACTTGTTTTCACTTGGCCCGCCTGTACGAATACTGAGAAAAAGGGAAAAGAATTCACAGGGTGGGTTAACTTGCTTGCTCGCCACCCCCTGCATGGTCTTGGCTGTGTTATTCCTCCACTCAGAGCCTCGTTATCCTCATCCCTGTGAGGTCTGCATAATAAAGTGGTCGGTGGTATTCCAGTGTGGAGGCTTTGTGTGTATTCAAGAATACCTCAACGCAATTCCTTCTCTATAGGAAAAGGAGAATAAAAATTAGACAAAAGTGCGTGCCCAGTAGCACTTTGATATCCATCATTGGTCTCATAAAATGCCTCCAGTATTTTCCTTGGCCTAAACTCCGACGCCCAATATATATATATATAGACGAAATAAAGAAGTATACGAAGCGGATACTGAGGAGGACGTGTATCCAAGTTAAGATTGATTGCCGCCACAATGTCTCCAACAGCTGCGCGCCACCAAGGGGGGACGGTGTTGATGGTGCCGATAGCATTTATATCGTCGATAATGTTGGCGATGGCAGTATTGGAAATGTCGATGGTATTGTTGATGAGGGCAGTCACAGAGCCTCTCGCATTGGCGAAGTGCTTCCGGGGCAACAGCGTGGGGATAAGGCTGTAGGTGGCTTCGGGCATACGTGTCTCTGTATCGGCCGAGTGGTACAAAAGCAGGGCAGCTTCCTGAAATTTTGGGAGATGTGCGCCCCCATGTAGATAGAATGGCAGTGCTCGTGCGCCCAGTCCTCTCTTCTACACAGCTCAATGCATTCATTCCCCAATGTTTGTTCCGTATGTCGTGTCACATCAGCGGTGAGACAGCTGCACCCGCGTCAAGTAGTATTATTCCCGTTTAGCAACGGTCAACTTCCGTGGTCATGCAAGCCGTGGATGTGGTTGTTGCGGCACGGTTTCGGATGTTGCCCGAACTAGCGTCCCCGCTGGCTTGATTTCGGGCCCAGAGCCCACCTTACCCGCGGACAAGGGCCGCAGCCCGGGCAGCTATCCGGGCATTATAAACAGGAGCCTCCCTCATTTAATATAAAGGCAAGGGAGAGGCCTGCAGGACATTTGCATCCTCGCAACCTCTCTCGTCTTTTTCGATACCGATGTCAAGATTTTTTGACAGGCCGAAACGAATGATGCCTTTCAAACGCAGAGGAACCCTACGGCTTGGCACACGTCACTTGTCCTTCCTGCCTGCGCGGAATTGTTGATCCAACACGGTCCGAGAAGGCTCAATCGTCCAGCGTACAGAAGCGAACCGTCACGGGCTCGAGGCCTATCATCGCATGATATACGTCTGGGTGCACAGCCCCAGTTCCAAAATCGTCGCCGATTGTCGAGTAGAACAAGGCGTGCGTCGACGACTGCGCAGCAAGCTCTGTCGTCGATTCGAGCGGGCGTTGGTAAAGCTGTGTATTTTGAGGGGCGAGCGGGCGACGCGATACGGTTTCTACAAGGCAGCCGGCAGCCACGTCGAACGAGATACCGGTACCCACGAGCTGTTTCAAAATGAAGTCGGTGGAGCGACCGATTACTACACGCATTCTGTCAGCGAGTTGCCTTTGACATGATGGTCTACCATCACCTACTCGGATTGAACACCATAACTCTGTGCAGCATGTGGAGGCAATAGTCCAGGCGCCTGACGGCCTGGAAGTCACTCGGCATGGCCCTCACCTGCAGCAAAAACACCGAGGCGGCAATATACATGCTATACGATATCGACAAGGCGCAGTATTTGATACTGTACGTCCTGGCAAAGAGGTCGAAAATAGCAATGGTCGCTGTCGCTGATGTCACGCAATTGACAAGATAGGTGCTCCACGGGAGTTGGCCATCGATGCCTGTCTCGTACTGCCGCGTGAGCATCGGTCTGTACAGTAGTATCCTGTATGTGTGAAATATGCAGCTTTTCTGGTCGTCAGCACAAGCAGTTCCCAGCGACACGTCATGTCATGAACCTACTTGGACGTGAAGAGATGTGTTGGCGGGCCAATAGCTGGGAGACTGGCAGCTTCCATCTTTAGGTATGGAGGAAAGTCATCCCACCACTTATCCAGTGCCGGGCCTTGGATCGCGACGCATTCGATCATTTCGCTCTCGGTATTCGGGATGACGGGATTGTACATGTGGAGCAAGATTTCGTTGAATATGAGCGAGAGTCGAATCATGGCGATGAAGCAGGTGGCCGAGTGGGCCGTCGAGGGTGGGTAATTCCATGTTCTGCCATCGGGCGGCATGCCAAAAGGCTCCCACGGCTCGTTCTCGGCCGAATCATCGTCTACGCCCCCCCGTGTTAGCGCTTGTGAGCGGAGATGACAAAGGGAGGGCAAGCATCGTTCCCAGGTACGTACACATGACCAGTGGTGGCGAGGCAGGTGTGAGATGCAGGGTTGGCATTCGACCCATGTACAAACTCAGCATCTTGTCCCAGAAAAAGCTGCTCCAGAATATTCGACGACGTATTTCAACATCCTCATCGTTGAGTGGAACAGCGCCGTGATAGCGTTGCCCGTCAAAGCAAACGCCTATTTTATCCATCAAGCGAAAGGCCAGACCACTGTACGTCCATGCCTGGATCGTGTTACCGAAGGCGCATTCCTCGGCGCTGAGGAGTAGCAATGTCTGCACCATGGGGATCGTGCAAGAACCTTGCCTCATGTCTTCGAAGAGCATGCTCCTAGCATGCTTTCCAAAGATCTGTCCGCCACCGTAGTGCTCGTCTAGCAAGTGCCGCGTAGTCGGGTCGTTTCTCCCCCAGTTGACGGAATGTGACATGAGGGCATTGAGGAGCATGTGGGAGTAGTATTGACCCATGTTCTGCATATCGCCTGTGAGATGTAAGTACGCAGATCCAAACACTGCAGCGAAATGGAGATTCCAAGGCGGGGTAACTGACGAGTGAAGGCTGGTCTATAAATGAACATGAACAATGGTTGAATCCAACACCAATGGACGTTGAGTAAGTATTGAAAAGGCTCCTGGGAATGAAGGCGTTAGTAACATGATGGCAGACTATCTTACAATGGAAAGCTACGCACTGGTGTTCCTGAAAAGTTCTCGAGGGCGCGTTGCTGCATGGCATTGGCGACAAGCCTCTCGCGTATCGACTGATCAAGTTCGGCAGATGCATAGACGCCGTTGGAATTGGGGTCTGCGGCTCGCTCATTAGCGCAAGCGCCGTTTCCAAACGTTATGCGGCCTTTGTCGTCAACCTTGAGTCCGCTGAAGCTGCGACTAAATGAATGCTCGTCGGGATGGGATTTGGGAGGTGAGCGGCCGTCGTTGAGACTGGTGCTGACGGTGGAAGGACTGGAATGGGCCGATGCGGTAATGGAAGGAGGAGACCGAGATGAAGATGCAAGCTGGTCCTCGAGTTCCTTGATGCGCTTCTCGAGGCGTTGCGTATACGAGAGCGTGGGGTTGCTACCGGGGTGGTTTTTGGTGTCAGCGTCGTCTTCTGGTGGGCGGGCGGGCAATAGCGTCACCAGTGAGTGCAGCGGCAGATAAGACGATGCGGGAGGAGAAGAAGAAGACTGACAGTTTGTAAACACATTCATCATTGCGCGAGGCGCATCGCTGACACATGGGTTGTTCACCACCACATTTTACCTGTTGCGCGGCAAGGAAAAATCAAGTCCTGGTCAGCTATTTGCGTTGATTATTGGCTGCGGGTGTGGCGTGGCGGGTGGGCGACGGATTCGGAGGTTGAGGCGGCGAGTGAGGCGACGGGTTGGCAATAGCTGGCTGGCGGGGAGCAAAACAAAATGCAAACGGGTCAAGTGAGAGACTGACCTTGCGACGGCGACAGGGCTCGCAGGAAAATGCGCTTTTCTTGGTGGCTTTGGCGCTTGACATTGTGGACAGCGACGGGCTCAACAGCCAAAGCCAAAGCCAAAGCCAAAGCCAAAGCTAGGTACGGTGTCGCGTTGCTGGCCCGTCGGGGAGGCAAAGGGGAGAGGCAGAATGAAAGCAGTGCCGTTGGTTGCGATGCGATGCGATACGTGAGTAAAATCGTTGAGGACGAGTGCGAATGCGAGCGAGTAGTGATGTTTGGTGAGGAGACGAAGCCGAAGACGACCAAACGACCATGGACGACGGCGTAGCAGGGGATTTTGAATTTAGACGATCAGAGAGGGCGGGCCGGCGCCAAGGATAGAATGGTAAGGAGCCCCGCAGGAAGATGGAGGAGGATGAGGAGTGAGGAGGAAGATTGGATTGTGGATGATGGATGGAGTTGACGGATGGGGTGATGGACTGGCGAGGCAAAGGGGTAAAAAAAAGAGAGGTCAAGGAGGTTTTGGCTGGTGTCTGGATCGGCCAAGCTAATAAGACAGCTAGCACGATGATAAGCGGCCCGAGAGGCGTCGACAACGGAGGGGGTAATGAGAAGCGGGTTGCCTGGATTTATTTAATGTGCACTCACTGCCTCTGTCTCTGTCGCTGTTGCTGTCTCCATCTGTCGTCTTTTTGCCCTCCTTGGGGCTTTGCTCGAATGATCCCGACTTGCTTCTCGGGTTTGTGCAACGAGGCACCAGGGAAGCGGGTGGGGGAGTTGGCCCGTTGTCTAAGGTGAGGTGAACCCGACCGCCGACCTCGAGGCCTCTCGTCTCGGTAGTGGGGCGCCTACCTAGGTGGCGGCAATATAGTGGCCTGTCCGATGGACGCTACCCCCAACTAATAGTGAGTGGCTGACGGCGGCGGATAATAAACAAATGAATGAGCAGCGAGGGTAAAGAGAGAGAGGATCAGAAGATAGCGAGCTGGTTCGTGTCAGAAGATCGGTGCCTCCTACTAATCTGTATTAACTACTAGGTAACAGGTAACAGGTAACTACCTACTACCTTAGTACCTGTAGTTACCTACCTGAACCCACTAACGCAAGTGCGACCTACTAATCCAGAAAGCTGGGCCAGGCAAGATTGATCAATGATGCACCACCAGGGCGGGCGTGGGCTGCAGACTGCAGGCTGCAGGTTGCAGGCTGCAGGCTGCATCGGGTACCAGCAGCACAGCGGCCAGGTTGCATATGTCGATATGTCGGGTCAGTCAGGGTCAGGGTGAGCCAGCAAATCCCGGCTCCAGTCCGCCTCGGGGACCACCAAGAGCGGGCGGCGATTTGTGTACCCCAAAGTTTTTTCTGCATGCATCTGTCCAACTTACGAATAACGTTATTTCGTGC
Source organism: Cordyceps tenuipes (assembly GCA_025583755.1). NCBI lineage: Eukaryota > Fungi > Ascomycota > Sordariomycetes > Hypocreales > Cordycipitaceae > Cordyceps > Cordyceps tenuipes. Next base: position 85,294 of record JANZYN010000109.1, read on the forward strand.
TTGCTTCTGTGCCGCCGCCCGCCCCGATCGACAAGCCGTCGGCAACATCCATCCTCAATCATCCCCAGCAGCTCAGCCACACCTTGTCGAAATATATCTACCAAGTGCTGCCACCGGCTGCTGGGAAAAGGGGAAAGGAAAAGCGAACAAAAAAAATACATCAAGTAATAAATTAAATCTTCATAGACCTCGGATCAGAAAATTCTGCTCACACTCAATGATGAGCTTGATCAGAGATGCAACGGTTAATCACCTCAGTGTCAGTGCGACCTGGTCGGCGCTGGGGCCCCTTGGACCCAGGGGTTGATCGTTGACCGTACTACCTATTCGTACTACCTTAGTATGTACCTAGGTCGGTACCTAGGGCCTGTACCGAGGAGGGGTGCCTTGTCATGTCTTGTAAATGCCGCGAAAACCAGAACTCAGGAGATGGGACCCATTTGATTGGTGCACTGATTCTACAAACCTCCCTTGTTGGGATACTCAAGGAGCCATCAACTCGCCTGCTCCAGCATGGTGCAGATCGTGGCCGCCATCATCCACTATATAACAACTAGGTATAACAAGGCACTATAATATTTGTAATAAGGCACTAACTTCGCTTATTCCTGACCTGCAGCCAAGACAAAGTACAGTAAGACGAATGAGACGCTGTCCAGATGGATAGCCCATTTTCCCCCATCCTTTCTTTCAACTCGTCGTCCAAGGCCCCCCCCTGCCTGGCTGATCATGTCAGTACCGTGTGCTTAGACCCCTGTCAGGCCATATCTCGTATCTTACATCGGATCGATGACATCCCCGGCCCTAACTAATCCTTGGCCTATATCTACACCAGAGACATGTTTTTGCAGATATTGAAAAAGACGTTATAATGCTAAAAAAAAATCATAATGGTTGTTTTATTGATTCGTCACTAATCTCATTCATCTCGGCTCGTTCTCGCCGGCTTGGTAAACGCCATCGGACGCCATCACACAACTTCGCTTCCGTGCTCAGGCCGGCCCACTATGAACGAAGCCCTGATCGCTCCCTCCCCCCCCCCCCCCCCTCACTCAAACCTCAAACGTGCAGAGATCAACAAAGCCAGGTCACTGACTTGGCTCTTGGAATATCCCGCTCTGCAGGTTATTGCCCAGCCCCCGTGGAACTAGTACGCAAACTCGAATTGTGCATCCCGGCATTTGTCACCGCTCCCCGGGGTTCGTTCTTCATTGCCCCCGCGCCGCCCGCCCGACAACAACGGATGGGCTTCCACCCAAGCGTCGTCGACCGGTGCAGGGGACGGGGGCAGCTTGCCTCGCACACTGACGACGGGCTTCTTGTGACGCAGCATTGCGCAGAAAACAGACTGGGGCAATGTTGCTCTCGACGCAGGGCTCCATGTTTGCCCGTAGTTGTGCATGCACTACAAGCTTCTCAGTCGGTGGGTAGATGGCCAGTAAAGGTTCTTCTGTCTGTGAGGATACGCCCCTTCCTGGAGTCCAAGCAGAAAGGTCTTAATCTTCAAACTGGTACGGATAATAGTGGGAGGTTTCACCATACTACACCATTCAACTTTATTTTCCGTTTCTCCATGTATTGGTAGATATCTAGCTTACAACTAGTTTACAACAACAAGCGGCATCAATTAAAACACAAGTGTCGTGCCATTCGCAAAGCATGAGTGAAGAAGTGAGTCTTTTCCTCAGGTCAGTTCGTCTCTCAATTCCTGCTTCCCGCCGCTGTCCACACGCGGCTTGCGCTCCACCTTCCTCTTACTTGCGGCGCTGGTTCATCGACAGGATCTGGACCATGCGGATGAAGATGTTGAGGAAGTCGAGCTCGAGCGAGATGCTCTCGTTGACAGGATCACGCTTGATGTAGCCAGCCTGCGCCAGGCGTGCGTGGTGCAGCACCTTTTGCACGTCGTACAACGTGAAGCCGCCGAAGACAGCCAGGCCTCCGTACAGCCAAATGTTCTCAGTGAAAGCGAGCGTGCGCACGGCGGTAACAGGCAGCAGCAGCGGTGCGAAGCCCGAGGCGGCGACGATAGCGGCGCCGGCCAGAAGCGGGCCACCAATGTAGAGGTACTTCTCTTGCTTGGCAGTGGCGCCGACGACGGCCAGCGAACCCATCATGGCCACGGTGTAGAGACCGGCGCGGGCGAGCAGCGCGCCGGGGATGAAGGCAAGCATCGGGGCGACAAAGGCGGCCTGGGTAGCATTGAAGGCGGTCCAAAGGGCATACTTGGGCAGGTAGCTTTGCCAGAGAGTGTTAGCAATTGTTCCAAGATGGAAAGGAAAGGGGTCAAGGAATGGGTTCATTCTTACTTGTCGGGGCTAATCGAGCGAGTGCCAATCATGGTGGCAAAGCTCAGGGCTAAGCCGCCGAGGCCAACCACCCACGGGTTCGTCGTCATGATGCGGTACACGAAGCCCGACTGCACCATCTGGCGCGCCGTCAGCGCGATGATACCGACGCCTAGCCCCGTGTGGAGGAACGTGTTGTTGAGGTATTCGCGCTCGTATACAGGCATGCCACCGTCGTCACGCGTCTCTCGGTTGAAGACGACGTTGATGGCCATCAGCGTGCCGCCAAAGATGGCGCCGCCGACAAGCAGCTTGCGGGTGCCGTTCCGGATCGTTGACGATGCCGTCTGTTGGTACTGGCCGCGGCTGCCGTTCTGGCTGTAGAATCGGACGCCGTTTTGGCGAAAGGCGCTGCGTGTCGTCGCCATCGTCGTCATGCGAGATGCAATGGATTTTCGGGTGGCGGCTTGGTGGAAGCTTCGTGCGGGGGCGACGGCACGCAGTATGGAGCTGCTGGTCTTGGTGAATTCGGGGAGACGCTGCGCGAGGCGAGCAGGCCCTTGCCGAATACTTAGAGTAAACGACATGATGAGCGTAGGTGAGTTGTTACCTGGATGTGATATGGAGGGTTGATGGATGAGGATGTGGGTGTTTTTTGAAAGTGGGAATGATCCGAATGAATATCGAGGCTGCCTCAGGCAAAGATGCAGCTGCCAATTTGCCTGCTTGGTAATTACGAAAGCGACCCAGGTCGCTGGGGCAGGCTAACCCGGCCGCCGGCCTTTGTGCTAGTTTTTAAGTCCGGGTCATGTGCCGTGGAATGGGTTCGAATCTCGCCACACAGCGCCGGGCTGACCAATGTGTGTGTGGCGCAGGCCCGCGATGTCCGCAACCGTAGGCTCCGCTCGCCTATAACAACCCGAAACACCAAACACCGTCTTTATAGAACATCCCAGCATCCAGTTCTTGCTCCTAAAATCATATTATAAACATTATATCCAATTGCTTCCCGTAGTCTACACATAGTACAGCTGTTTGGGTATCATCTCCATTTCCTCATTCCGTAACCTCGTATATATACTGGCGTCGTCACCTTGTCTATCTCAGTCCAACCGGGCCCTTTTCCACAATAAAATTTACAGGTTGTCGTCGCATCTTTGCTGCTCCCAGACCCGTTGCGCGCGCAAAGCTCGAAGTATTGACCAGCTTATCAACGCTCATCACAGCCGACCCAAACCGTGGCGGACTGAAACTGGGGCCTTCCTCTTCTTCGTCCGAAGACAATCCGCTCTGCAGCTCAGTTGCCGAGCCCCATTTCAAAGGGCCACCGCTCCGGAGCCATCCCTCTAGGTTCCGGCATTGGCTCACGTCAAGCCACCTCAGCGAAGTACTTCTGTTGACCAAATCTTCCACGCCTTTTCCAGTCACTCGTACGCAACCTCGCACGCTCAGCATCTCTAATTCTTGAAGATGCTGGGAAATTGTATACAGACCCCTATCGCTAACCGCACTTCCACAGAAGGCCAGGCGCAATTCCCGCAGTTTTCTTAGGCTGCAGCCCACTACCTCAGTCGCAGTGTCTGATAAGGCACAGCAGAAGGACAGGTCAAGGTGCGTTAAATTCTTGGCGGCGTTTGCCAGAGCCACAATGGCATGATCAGATAGGTATGTGCAGTCGGCGAGGCAAAGATATGTCAACCTTTCGAATTTGTATTGCGTCCAAGACTGGAAACCGGCATCTGTGATGGACGTGCAACGGGTAAGGGAAAGTGAACGTATCCGGTCCGATGCATGAGCAGCCAGATGTAACATCGATCGATCTGTAATATGCTTGCAGTAAGATAGGTTCAACGTATTAAGCTTCGGGCACCCAATCACGGTGCCCGGCGCGGGCGGGTTTTCCTGTACCGTTTCAACATGGCGCGATTTCGATTTCTTGTGTGACTGCGTTGCCATCTTCTTCTGCATTGTGGGGGAATGCTCCGGAACTACCCAGCCGACGACACGTCCGAGGAGATTGTCGCCTACTTTGCGACAGTTGCTCCAGTCGACTTCCTGTAGTTCCTTGGCATTCTCGCTCATGTCGAGAATTTGGCTGGCCGAGACATCCCAAACAGATCGCATCTTCCATGAGACCACATTCTTGCCGCATCTATTCCAAAGAGCTGAGAAACCCTCATCGCTGATGTGAAAGCAGTTGTTGACGTCGATCACCCTGGCCCTTGTACCAATAAATGGTGCCAAGACTTGGGTGAGAACCTGGTCCGTGACGTACCGGTTGTAGCTGGACAAATCGACATTTTTGCAGACGTCTTGATGGGTCGTGATGATCTGCCGCCAATGGCTATTCACGATGCGAAGTCTGAGCAATTCGACAATATCAAAATGTTCAAAGATGCGGACGAGTATGCCGTCGGAGAGTACAGGCCCGGTTGATCCAGCTGTTACGCGGGAGCTCCTTCTCGCGCGCTTCGTAGGCATGTCGGAGTCTAGGGAGGCTTTTGAAAATGCAACCTTCAACGTTGTCCCGTCGGGCGACGGCAACCCACCATTTATTCTGCCGGACTGGTCAGGGGCTGGTATCGGCGGCGCTAGGGAGTGTCGTCTCCTGTTGCGCAGATTTTCCATGTTGACGCTCAGGAATGGATCGGGGTCCTTGGGCTCCATGCGATCCGAGTCGTCCTTGCTTGGAGATGCCGGCTTGGATGGGTTCGTAAGTACCAGGAGTGGCGGATGTGGTTTAGAGGGGGAAGACGGCGTGGGCAGATCAGAGTACGCTGGACGCGGCTTGCCGTCGGTATCAGTCATTGCAATGTCGTCTTCTTTCTGATTCAGCCTCGTTCGGGCCGTTTCCTCGACTTTAGCCCTGACATCCGCTGGGCATCGGCGCCACAGCTCATCTAGCGTTTTGCCAGGGATCATCAAGCACTCCACGGTAGTGATGGATCGCACAGTTGCAGTTCTTTCCCGCGAAAGACCCAAGCTTGATACCTCACCAAAATATTGACCTGCCTTGAGCCGGGGTCTCTTGGGAATGCGGAAGCTCTTGAACGAGGAGTCATTGGCAGAATGGTGGATGACTTCCGCTTCTCCTTGAACTATGAAGAAAATTTCGCTACCAGATGTCCCTTGCTTGACAATATCGTTGAATGGGGGGTAGATTTTAGGCTGAGCGCTGAGGCCGAGAAAATGGAGGATGTCTGGTGGGAGATCTGCAAAAAGTGGTAGCTCACGGAGGGTATGGCGAATATTGACATATCCACTGCCAATGGCGCTCCCAACGGCTGGGTCCTCGATAATGCCTGGGCTCGGCGACTTGCGCTTCTTAGAGTTGACAACGGCGCCATCTTTAAGAGCACCACTATCGCCTCGCGAGACTTCGCCTGGTGCCGCGATTCGGGATCCAATGTCGCCAGACAGCGATTTCAACAACGAGTTGCCCTCTTGTCGCTTCTTCTTCAAGAGAGTCAGGCGTTCTTGTGCTTCTTCGCGAATGGCTTGCTCCATCTGAGGGAACTTGGGCATGATTGTCTGCAGATCCTCCTTCTTCAATATTAAGAGGAGACATTTGGTCCTAGCGACAATAGTCGCTGTTCTAGGCATATCCATCAAAACACCAATCTCTCCGAAGAAGGCGCCAGATTTAAGCTCGGCATAAACTGCCTCGCCATCGCGAGATGTCACCGCGACAACTCCGCGAACGAGCCAATACATGGCCTTTGCATCGTCACCTTCGTTGACGACATGGTCATTTGCGGCTTGCACCTGAGGTTTCAGGTGGTTGCCGATTTCAACAAGGAAGTCTTCTGGAGCTGATTGAAAGAGTGGAAAGGAGCGTAGGCGATCGACCAGGTCGAGTGGCATATCGCGAATGGTGGACGCCGTGAGGGGCGAGGGCCGTATTGGCCGAGCCGGGTTGGTTTCGACATTGAAGGAGCGGATAAGGGAGACGGAATCTCCAGGGTTGTTGGGGGGCTGGTGATGAGCTAGAGCTCGAAATGGCGAGGACGAACCGGACGAGCGATTTCGTCGCATTGTGTTTGGAGAGGCGCGATTCGACAGAGGGCCTGCAACCGGGTTCCTGCGCTAGAGCTTTGAAGCTCGGGTGAGCACAGTAGCACCTGGGCAAGAGAGTACTCGTATTTAAAGCAGCCGTTGATAGAGGTTGGTGATGGCGTGGATGGCTAGGGTCGGAGAAACTAGAGCAGGTGAGAGTCCGCTCGTGCCGGGTCACGCATGCTCTATTGATGCTTCGCTTCGGAGGTGTAGTTGTAGATTCGATGGCGTGCGATGACGGGGGCGGTCGTGATGAGGAGGGGCAATCTGCGACTGAGATCTTGAGGACAATAATATTATATAAGACGGTTCGGGGCGAGGCGGAGCGCGCGACTCGTGGGCGGCGGGTAGGTGATACGGGTCAGACGGATCGCAGGAAAGGCGCGGCCGCGGAGGAGGTCATCGCTCTACTAGACGCACGGCAAGACGAGAAAGGTCGGCAAGTGAGTATGGTTTGTGAGAGAAGTCATCAAACGCAGGGTGGGCGATGTGGTGTCGCGTGCGATTCGAGGCAAGGCCGTCGGCTTGTGCTTGTAGGTAAGCCCGAGTTAGCTTGGGGGAGCATGATGAGGGATGCGAACTCGGCAACTGACAGATTGCGTGGGTTGTGGGTTTTGCTACGAGGTTCAGCGGCGGGCAGTCGCGCGCGCCGGGTTCGCGGACAGGAGCTGGACACGATCGGGAATTTTGATAGTCGGTGATGTGAGGGCGTGAGCGGCGAAAAAAAAAACGAAGGAGTGTCGCAGAAGCGGGAATGCAAGGCGTCGAGGCCAGGCTGGGGAGCTGGAGGAGGGGTCTTTGCGTCAACGGCAATAATGGATGGCCTAATAATGTGGCTGTTGAGTAAGAAGCAGGCGAAGAAGCAGAAGCAGGCCAATGCGGGCTTGCTGTCGGCCAGGGTAGTAGGTAGAGAGAGGATAGACGAGCTGGGCAGGTAGGGATAGGCGCACTTATTTGCTTATTTGGTAGTGAATGCCTGGTGGTCAGATGATAGGAGTTGGATAGGTAGGGAGGGTCTGAATTAGGTGGTGGTGAGGCTGATTCGGGTTGGTGCGCGAGACGGGAGCCGGTTGCAGGCAAGCGACGTTTTGGAATGATGAGGTGAGTGAGGTTTGCTACCTATTAGCACGATGGCTGGTTGCTGAGAAGAGCGAGCAGCGAGACCCAACAGTTAGTAGGTACCTACCGAGGTACTAACCTAGCAGTACTACGTACTACTTGTAGTCTGCAGCTACAGTTGGCGGCCTATGAGTGATTAGTGGCATGGGGCAGACGAGGAGCAGTGGGTGGGTGGCGGCGGCAGGCGTTGGCGTCGGGACCGGGGTGGTGGATTACCGTATGGAGGTGTATCCGTCGGTGTACTACAGATAACTAATAAACTAACTCGCCGGCAAGGACCATGTTGGAGATTTGGTCAGAGGCCATCGGACTATGGGAGGACTGCTGTACGATGCTGGTGATGGGGCCAGAGATTGGGATTGTTTGCAGCATTGTGGGAGTGTGAGGGGGAGTGACAAGGGGCTGATGCATATCCGAGTAATCTGTACCTCCCCGGTAGTTACTGCTGTCAAGGCCAAGCACCAGGCAGGTAGGTACCCGCAAGTAGGGAAATCTGGTGTTTCGCCGCAGGAGCCGTACCAAGTCTCACATTGGCAGGGGGCAAACAGCACAGGTCGCAGGTCGAGGGAGTGATAAGAGGAGAGTTATCGGCGACGATGGATTATTGTTATTTTCGGGCAGATCCCACAAGATAGCCAGGCACTTATCACACAAATGCGATATGGGCCATGATGCTCTGAGATGACTCCGGGCGGCGCTGGCTGCTGGTTGCTGGCTGTTGACGGCAACTCGTGATGCATGAGGCAAACAAGCCATCGACCGCGATCCATACTGCCATGACCAACGGACATGGCCAACCAAAGTTGATGAATTTGGCCGTGGTCGACCACCCACCTATCACCTATGCATACATGGACGAAATTGATGACGATGCCCTGTATGTACCTTGCATGCACACTAGTTAATCTTCAAGGCGGGGCTTGGAAGGGTGCCCAGAATTATCAGTTGTCAACATGGTTTGGGTAGACGACCCGTTGAACGCTTCCTCCGTGCACTGTATTATGTACTGCCAACACCAACGTGAGACACTGCTTCAACTGCCTTGCTGAAACTCGGACACCTCCTCCATCAAGGGTTTTGGCGAGACTGCGGAGATGTAGCTATTCTGAGTCGTTGGCACCCACCCGGGACTTTGGTGGCAGGCTGACGAGAGATTCCTTGGCCGGCCCACCACAAGCAAGCAAGCCAGGAAGCGAAGGGCAAGCCAAAGCCAGTAATGGCCGATGGACAATACAGACCTGCTAGGTGCCTGTTATATATATATATATGTGTGTGTGTGTGTGTGTGTGTGTGTGTGGGTGTGGGTGTTATTTGTATGCTATCCACGTGCTTCTCAGCCACCAAGCTCAATAACTGGCCTTCCCCTGGGCACTTAATTGACTTGATTATAATAAAAAGGTACCTACTCATCACGTTCACCTGATGGTGTTGCATTGTTGCATCGCTCCTGCCGGCCCGTGTGTGCACATACATGAAGCTTAGTAGCTCCCTTTAGTTGTTCTGCCGAGACTATCATGCTACCTTGGTAGTACATTAGTACCCTACCTTGGCTCAGCAACGGCATCTCACAGCATAGGAATTGTCGGGTTCTTTTTTTATTTTCATGTTTACCCAGTCTCATTTACTAGCCCTTCCCGCTCACAAATAACAGCACAGCACAGGTCGCAGCCAGGCCCGCAGCAGCGAAAAAAACGAATAAGGTACTGGAGGGGCATGTCCGGGGTGTGGCCTGTGGGAGAAGCCTCATGGAACGCGCTTGGAAAATCCGCCCCGCTGGGTCAGTCGTCAGTCGCTCCCCTCCCTCCACCATCCGTTTCTATTCCTTATTCTTTACCGTCGCCGCCAGCTTTGCTTCTTCCTCTTCTCCCTCCCTCTCTTCTCTTTGGCTGACCAAGCACTGCACCTGGACTTCTGCTGCAAAGCTCTAGAAAAGAGAAGATGGTGGGAGAGATAGACAGAGACGACTCAGCAAAGGGCCAAGGAAAATGCGCAACAGCAAATGCTCCCCAGCAACAATGCAGGGGAATTGGACAAGATTGGCATTTGCACTAATGCGTTCTTACCACACCCTTTTCAGCTGGCGACGGCATTGATGGATCATAGTAAAACAGCATCTGCCCGCACGCCTCTGTCACCTCGCCCAGCTTGCTCTCGTCTTTCTCATCGTTGCGCTGATCAAGCCGCCCTCCCTCCTCCCAAAGTCCGTCCCCTCCTCGAATCGCATCTCCGAATCCAGCCAGGGGAGTTCCCTGCGGTGACCGGGGCCAAAAAAATTTCACACATATGCCAAGACTGTTGTACCAATCGGGATCGTGCGCCAGCACTTCCCGCCCACCACCGCGTCAACTTGGTCGAGAACATGGGCCACGGGGCCTGCATGATTTATTTATGCCATTGACTTTTCGGGCAGGGTTATTTACCGTAGCCTCAGGGCGCCGCCGACCTAGGCCCCCGGCTCCTGCCAAGCCCTGCCTCCTCCTCCTTGCAACGCGGCCGCCTACCGTGATTGGCGCGGCTTTGCCTTTGCAGCCAGGGCTACATACATAATCGTTGTTGTGACACTGTCAGCCTGTGCTCTGTCAGACATGCATTGGCTGGGAGGAACTCTTGTTGCGTCCCCAACTCGTCCAATGTGCCACCAGTGCTGGCTTGTGTGCAAGCCAAACACATCTCAGACGTCTAAAGAGAAGCAAGCGTAGCTATTCCGGGTCACCTCAAAACTCTAAAAGTCATGTACCATCCATTCTACTATAAATGTGAAACTAAAAATGGAAAATGCAAAGGAAAAGGAAAAAGAAAAAAAAACCCCGAAACTTTTCTATGGCCCTGTTCCTCAGCAGCCGCGTCTAAATACCAGCGCAGGAGTCCATACCCGGTCCTGTATAAAGCGATGAAACAGAAACGAAAAACAAGGAAAATTATCCACAAACGCCATGAAGATATGTGCATCGAGTAAACGAGAACGAGTCCGGCCATGCCAAAGCACGCCATCGGCGGCCGCTACGTCCGCAGAAACATCTTGTACACCTCCGAGTCGCTGCAGTCCTGGAAGGGGTATCCCAGCTCGCGCAAAAAGTCGAGCAGCTCCGGCAGCTCGGCGTCCGGGCACTCGATGCCCGCCAGGATCTTGGCGACGTCGCCGCCGTAGTTGCGGTACTGGAAGAGGCTAATGTTGAACTTGGGCCGTACGGCGAGCAGGAAGCGCTCGAGCGCGCCGGGCCGCTCGGGGAACGTAAACATGAAGAGCTTCTCGTCCGGCACGGCCGCGCGGCCGCCGACCAGGTACCGCAGGTGGCTCTTGGCGAGCTCGTCGGCGGAGAGGTCGGCGACCGTCATGGTGCCGTCGTCGCGGACGCGCGCGAGCAGCCGGCGCAGCTCGTCGGCGCGCTGCGCGACGGGCGCCGTCAGGGACAGGCCGAGCAGCACGTTGGCGGCGTCGCCGCCGGCGCGGCGGTAGGAGAACTCGGTGACGGGCCGCGGCATCACCGCCTCGACGAGCCGCGCAAAGGCGCCGGGCCGCTCGGGGATGGTGCACGCGAGCAGCACCTCCTTGCCCTCGCCGAGCGTGGCGCGCTCGGCGACGAACCGCAGCCGGTCAAAGTTCATGTTGGCGCCCGAGGTGACGGCGATGAGGGTGCGGGATGGGTCGCGTGAGGGGTGGGCGGCGGCGTACTTTTTGAGCCCGGCAATGGGCAGCGCGCCGGCGGGCTCGAGGCCGGACCGCGTGTCGTCGTACATGTCCTTGATGGCGGCGCAGATCTCGTCGGTGCTGACCTCGATGACGTCGTCGACGACTTGGCGCGCGAGGCGGAAGGGCTCCTCGCCGACCGACTTGACGGCGGCGCCGTCGGCGAAGAGGCCGACCTCGCGAAGCACGACGCGCTCGCCCTTGCGCAGCGACTGCGCCATGGCGTTGGCGTCGTGGGCCTCGACGCCGATGATCTTGACGTGCGGCGCCATGCGCTTGACGTAGACGCCGATGCCGGCGATGAGGCCGCCCCCGCCGACGCCGCAGAAGATGGCCTCGACCTTGGCCATGTTGACCTGGGCGAAGAGCTCGTTGCCGATGGTGCCCTGTCCGGCGATGACGTAGGGATCGTCAAAGGGCGGGATGTTGATGAGGCCGTCGTGGGCGGCGCGGCGCGCAGCCTCCTCCTTGGCGGCGTCGAAGTCGGGGCCGTGCAGGACAACGTGGCCGCCGAGACGTGCGACGTTGGTGTGCTTGATGCTCGGAGTGCCTTCGGGCATGACGATGGTGGCGGGGATCTTGAGCTTGCGCGCCGAGTAGGCGACGCCCTGCGCGTGGTTACCGGCCGAGCAGCAGACGACGCCCTTCCACGACCGCGCGGGGTCCAAGTGCGCCATCTTGTTGTAGGCGCCGCGCAGCTTGAAGCTGAACACGGGCTGCTCATCTTCGCGCTTGAAGAGGACGTTGCACTCGAGACGGTTGCTGAGATTGACGGCGTGGGTGAGGGGGGTAGCCTTGCAGGCCTCGTAGATGCGGGAGGTGGCGGAGAGGATCATGCGAAGGTACTGTGCGGGTTCGACATTAGTAAGGAAAAAAACATGTTTCTGACGCTTGGAGGTGCCAATTCTGCTTTGGGACTTTTTTTTAACGTACATCTGGGTAGCCATCCGGCAGCAGAAACTCGTCGGGAACAATCTGCTTGATACGCGCCTGTGCCGTCTCCGATGGCGGCGAGGGGCAGACACTGTACTCGGTCAGGGCCATGGCGGATGTCGTGGGCGTCTTTGGTCGGCGGGCTTGGACGGAGTCGGCGGTGCCATTGGGTTGTTGCGCGTTGCCATTCATCTCCTCCTCGTGGGAGGCGACGACGCCATTGAGCGAGGGCATGTCGAGGGCGATGTCGAGCGAGTGGGAGGAGGCTCGTCGGTTGTGATGTGGCGGTGTCGACAACGGCCAGCCAGGAGTCGACGTTAGGAGTTGAGAGAGCCAATCGCTAGGACGGCGGATGAGCTGAGACGGTCGCAACGGCTGCGACTTGGTAGGAGGACCAGTAGATTTTTCGTGATTTCTGTCAGGGAGATGATTATGATTAGCTTCAAGCTCCTTGGCCAGCGGCTCAAGTTTTAGTTTTGCGTGGCCGGGCGGAATCGCTGCGGTGTCGCTCCATAGACCCATCGCTGCTCTCCACCAGATAAGATAGAGAAGAGTCTGAGTCACGGCGATGGTATCGGTTGATGTTGTTGCGGTATGCTGAAGCTGTTTTCAACGGATTTTGTTATTTAGCTTTCCTCTAGTTTTTTATTTTCTTTTTTCTTTTCTTCTTTCCATTTCACCCGTGTCTTACGTATAGACTGATGCGCAGCCCGCCCACCTGCCATCCCTTCCCAACAACTTCGTCCACCGCTGGTCCGTCAATCCTGGCTTCGGCAACTGTGGCGCGCCCTATTTTTGTCATTTGAATTTCCCTTTGTCATGGCCAATTCATTCTCAAGTTCAGATCTGGTTTAGCGAGTCAGATGAGTGCTATAGTCGGCAACTAGGCTTCCTTGGGGCGTGAGCTTGTGACCTGCCAGGCGGGTTCCGGTGCCGGCGGAGGGGCAAGACAGGGGGGGGGGGGGGGGGTTCTTCAATAGCGGGGTATTTTCTTATGCCTTTTCATCTCCACCTCCACAAACAACGAGCCACGAACCATTCCATCAAGATCCAGACCGCAACTATCAGTGCCCGATTCTGACCAAGAAGCTGGTGATTTATCAATCAGTGCCCAATGTCATCAAAGGCTCCGAGACCGCCTCGGCAGTATGTAAAGCGGATGCTATAGACAGGGTCTTGGTCGGGCCAGCGCCTTGCCTTACCGTGTCACCAGCCACGCCCGACTTCTGCCTGGGATGTAAACCAACAAAGCCCCATTGACACCGTCATTCACCAATCGATTTGGGCTTACGGATAGACTCCTCGCAATATATCTACCGCACTTTATGCCATACCATCACCGACTGCCGTAGGGCTCAGATGCTCGCCCCGATCTGACCCGCGTTCGCTGCCCAGTAAACTTAATGCAAGAGTAGAATGTTTGTTGATTAATTAGTGCAACCCTGTGTCTCAGTCTCTCCATCTGTCACAACCAACCAAAAAAAAAATTAACTCCACAGAAAGGGTGCGCATAAAGCCCGCCTGCCTCCGCCCATCCCCCGGTCCGGCATCCACATCGCCCAGCCTGCTTATATCTTCCCCGGCGGCGCCATCGAGCCCGGCACGTACGCAGGCGGCTCCTCCGGGCCCTGCACCTGAATCCAAATCGCCCTGTCTCCCATTGGCGGCGCCGCCGGCGGCGGCGGTGGTGGCGGTAGCGGCTTGTACTGCCTCGGCGCGTCTCCGTAGGTATACTTGACATCCATCCGCGGGGCCGGAACCGGGGCCGGGGCCGGAGCCGGGGCCGACGTCCGCCAGCAGCTGCGACGCTGCATGCGCATCTCGGCCTTGTGGGCGCGCTTGGCAGCCTTGAGCGCCTGCTTGTGCTCGCGACACAGCTGCTTCCACTCCGCCTTTGTCAGCGGCGCGCCGCGCTGCGCCTCGTACTCGTGCCGGAAGGCGTTGACGCGCTGGCGCCGCTTGTGGCAGCCGTGACAGATGGCCACGCCGGCGGCCAGGGCCATGAGAAGCCCGAAAACCATGGCGGTGTGTGTGTTGTCGATCGAGTTGTGGTGGAAATGGGTGGGTTGGGGAATACTACCAACGAGGATTGGGCCAGTGGGTGTAGGGTAAGAAGTAACGACAATTATATGGTGAGAAGAAGTGAGAAAGTGGTGATGTTGGACGAAACAACCCGGATGCAGGGGGGGGTAGATGGCTGAGGGATATATATGCCAGCTGGAGCTTGCAAAATACTGGAATTTTGAAGCTGCACCGACCTCCCATATGCAACACGTTAATACGCCACGGCGAATAAACTTAGACGACGGCGCTGCGACTTCGCCTCGTTTTGCGCAGTGATGACGCGGCTGGTGTATTGGCCGCGCCCCAGCCTCAAACCTCTGCAACCCTTTGACAGGAGTCTGAAATGAACTAGCAAACTTACACCAATAAGCTTATTGCTTCTGCATCGAAACACTTCCATGACTTCCATGTGGCTGAAAGGGTATCCGCCCCCAAAAGCAGCCTTACAAGGCGTGTCCTCGCCTCGTTCTCGTCCTTTTCTCGCCTCGTTCTCGCTCGCACTCGCTTCTTGTCAGCACACAGCCTTTCGGGACCGAGTCGAGAGAGGACAGGTAAAACACAAATAGTCTGGGCCGCAGAATGTACTGTCATCTTGAATAAACCTATTTACTGATCAAATACAAATCATGCCTGCTCCACCATACCAGCCAACACAGTCGGCCACTGCTATGTAGAGAACCGGAAAGAGAAAGGAAAAAGGAAAAAAAAGGCTCCCCGAGCTTATCCGTCCCAGCGTCCTCTCTATGAAGATTGGGAGATTTCCCAATACGCTCGTAGCAAGGCCAAGCCGCTAGCTTGTGTCTCTACTGTGCGGCCGCGACCGCGACTGTTGGGGTCACCTGAGCCTTTCGAGTCCAACTGCGCAGCGGTATTCGCGGTGGCGTTGCCTCCGCCAGGAACAAAGACATCCGTGAGCCCCCAGAGAGAGTTGCGCGTGGTGCCTTCGTTACGGTAGTCTGTATTGTTGGCAGCGGAGTGGTCGATTCCATCAGCGGAGCGCGGCACGGTGACGTTGAACACGTTGGCTCCCCACCACATACCAAAGTGACCCTTGCTGTCTTGCGTCTGCAATGCTGCATCGGCGTTGTGCTTGACCCAGCCAATGTAGTCGCGGCATGATACGGCATGTGCCCGCCGCACTTTCGTGAGAGCCCGCTCGTTGACTTTGGAGTCGCCATGTGTCAACTCGAGCGGTCTGCAAAATGCCGTCAAGTGATGCATGTAGATGCCCTTGAATGTCTGCGAGTCTTGCGAGCATGTAGCAGAGGCATCGCACTGGTCTTCCAGAAACCCATAGCGTCCAAGGCCACGCCAGGGGGGCAGTTTCCCTGCGCTCAGGCTGTCAGAAGGCTTGCCGAGCTGCAAGTCCCAGCCCGTCGCAGCAATAAGAGCCCTGATGAACTTGTGGCCATCTTCGACATAGGAGGGATTTCCAGTAACACTGAAAAGACCGCGACTTCCCGTCAAAATAACGCCCTGATTATACGTATAAACCATCTCATCGCGCTGGTCGCACTTTGTGTTGTTGGGGATGTTGTGGTTGATGTGGAAGCCATCCACAAATAGACCCTGGGAATTCAGCATGTTGACGTTCATCATCCATTCGTAGCCATCCTTGGCTGCCTCGAGATGCCGCGGGTCTCGCGAGCCGGTGCCGTTGAGGCGGGCGCCGGGGAAGTGCTGGAACATGGTGATGGAGCCAGCAATGTACAGCTCGTTGGTAATGGCATTCTTGTACGTCTCTAATCGTGGGTTCCACGTCATGCCGCCGCCGCAAAGCGCCGTGTCCCAGCCCTGGGTTGAAAAGTCCCAAAATTCATTGGCACGGCTGGCAAAGGCGTCGACCCAGAACTGCCCGTGCCAGGGCATGGACTTCACGGCCTGGGTCATGTCAGCTGGAATGGCCCTGTCGCTGAATCCTCCGTCGGGAAAATGCAGATCTTGGTGAAGACGGCGGAATTTGACGGCTTCCATCCAGCCAAGAACGACCCAGAGCACATCATCGTAGGCCTGTATACACCGGTGATTAGTTGACTGGATAACTTTCCAAGAGTAAGGATGCAAGTGGTGAGTAGAGAGTGAATACCTCGGTGAGGATTCTATCAGCCTCTTGACCAAAATAGGAGCTGACAATTTGCTCGTGCAGGAAGGAAAGGAGATTTTCTTGTTGCTTGGGGTCCGTGCCTGGCACGGCCGCGTCTATGGACCGGGTGAGGGTCGACATGGTGCCCGAGACGATGGTCTGGATGACGGCGGCAGTCCAATCAATGGCATCCGGCCAAGTGTTTTTAGCTTGCTTGAAATAATCATTTTGCAGGCCGGCCAGGATTTTGAAAGTATTTTGTAAAATGGCCGTGTTCGGGGTGGAGCGCGCAGAGGCAGACAGGGAAGAAGACGCGCCTCGAACTTGCAGGAAATCATTTGGTAGTGACCGACATGCGACCGCGGAACTGGCACTGGCACTGGCGCTCTCGAGGACAGAACAATAGGGGGCGTTGGTATCAGCAAATACACGGGGAACGGTCGCAAAGCTGCAGAGAACAAGGGTAAGCAACGAAGCGGTCATGGTGCTGATATGGGACAAAAGACGCAGTCCAAGCGCAAGAGGAGGGTGACGGAGAGTCTCAAGAGCGGTTTCATTAGAGACAGCCAGAGAAGATGCGGACGGGATATTAATATAATAACTGAGCATCATGTCTCTCCGTAGTGCATACAGCAAGCAAGGTAGCATGCCAGGAAGCTGACACCAATAGTACTCCGTAATGCAGCGATAATAATGCAAGGAAGCGGCCACCCCGATAATGCAGGAAAGCTCCGCAAGATCAGGAAAGCCAAACAATCTGAGGGTGCATCTGCGGATGTAACATGGTGTCGAACAATTTCGGCTGATCACTTGAAGGGCGGTTGGATCGCAAGGTCATGCAGGTCAGGCGGACAATATTATGCTATACTTGCAGTGTGGCGTCGGGTGGGATGCGGACGAGCCCAGAGTACGGTGAGGAGAAGAACAGGCGAACAATGAAGACAAGGCTCGTTGTTAGCTTGCCCGTTTAAAGTAAACCTCTTGCTGCCCAGGTACCAGCTTGATACACTCGGTGTATGCGCCACCCCCTCCTCTCTTCGGAAGCAGTTTGAAGAGCATGAAGGAGCGACCACTCCCGGGCGGAGCCCCCAGCCAGGGACTGCAAATAATACGTTGCTAGTGTCCCTCCCTGTAAGGCAAAGAGCCAAGGTTTCGATCGTTCCACTCGTTCGTTGATTATATTGATTCGTGGTTCGTACAGGCTTTTAGCGTGGGCAGCGAACTGGCTGTAGTAGCGGGACAAGCCCAAGCCTGGGGCTATTTCTGCCCAGATGACATCTGTGATTATCACGATGAGGGGTCATATGCAAGAGGAGCGGTAGTTAAGAAAGAGGGTGTGAAGCGGAAGTGGTAACTATTGAAGAATCACGGACACGACTCGACGCCAAGCATCTCACTGCAGTGTGCAGCATGCCGGGTGGGCATACATAACAACGTGTATAATACAGTTGGGTTCTTTATGCAAGTATCTTTATGCAAGTATCTTTATGCAAGAACTGGAGAACGGCACGGTTACATCTCTGTCGTTTGAGCCCACCAACGAAAAAGGCAAGTTTGAAAGTAAACAAGACAATAATACCATCACCAATTCTAACTGCGATTTATTCCAACTGCGATTTTTTATAAGGCCTGACTGACCTAAATATCTGTAGCTAAATCTATCATTTATCCATCGCCTGTTATTAACACCCAGACACATCCATACATATAGAGAGTACCCACCAAAAAATCTACCGCGTATTCGCACAGCAGGTCTGGGTTTGTTTACTTTCCGCCCAAAACGGAAGTACAAGCAAAGGCCCCCACATCAACACCAAACTTCAGGTACCTCGAAATCCAACATCCCAGCAAATTTCCCCGTCTTCATCTTCATTCTCCGTCCATCAATCCATCCATCCGTCCGTCTTTTTTAGCCCACAACCACGCGTTCCTCGCCTGCTTTTTGTTTTCGCCTCGTCTCTAATAAGCACTTACCAGTATCTCGCCTGAATTGACCAGCTTCATGCACTAGCTCCGACTGCGCTCTCATACACTCGGCACCGCGCTTCACGCGTCGCAGAAGCCATGGAGACGGATCGCGACCAACGATATCGCTCTCGCGTCCTCCGCGAGATGCACGCAAACCGCGAGAATCCCTTCAACTCGCCTCCCTCCTCCACCGGTTCCCACGGCACCGTCAGCCCGACCATGACCTCTGTCTTCTCCGATCCCGAAGGCGAATCGACTCGCAGACTGAACGAGGATATTGCCCGCATCACCGGCGGCGCCAGGAAGCTACCCATCAACTGGGACGCTGCCCATCGCAAGTGGCCCGAGTACTTTTCCAAGCCCAAGGAAACCAAGACCAACAAGGAGAACCACGTTGTGCCCTCCTTCAAGTTCCTCCAAGAAGACTCGACGCGAGACATCTGGGAAGGCTCCAAGCGCAAGCGGGCTGACATGCAGCCTCGCGCGGACGACGAGTCGGACCTCTCCGTTCTTCTCTCGAAATCCCCCGCGCCCGTCCTCTCCCTCAAGAATCGCCACCTCAGTCCTCTCTCGCGCGCCCACAACCGTGCGCCATCAGAGCCGATGCCCCTTCTGCAAAGACGACCATCCATCTCAGCGGCCCTCGAACAGTTGCGCAAGGCCTCCGGAAGCCCCAAGCACGCCGATCAAAAGCACATGTCGGGAGCTAACGGCTCGTCACCGAACGGGTCCTCTGCCAAATCTAGCTTTACCGCGGTGCCTCCCTCCCCAAACTCCGTTGCCAGCCCCAACAATGGCGCAAACGCGCGTTCATTCTTCATGCCCGATGTCTCTCACCTTGGCGACTTTGTGACCGGCACCCTTCGATTCAGCGGATCCATGAAGAATGGTGTTCCAATCTTCGTCAAGCAGGGCAGGGTCCATGACAGGCAGGCAAGCCCTGCTGCTGCTGCACATATCCCTGTCGATTCGATCAAGGTCCCGCAAGAAGAGGAAAAAATCTTTGTCTCGATGGATATGATCCGAGACGAAATCGTTTCTCTTCAGGAGCACCATGAAAAGGTTCAAGAATACGCCTTGGGCTTGCAACAGCAGGTCGAACGACTAGAGGCCCAGTCAAGAGAAAAGGGCCAAACCCTGGACAAGGGTCACCGTCACGACCAAGTCACGCAAGACAATGCCAGTACGTATCTGCTACTCAATTTAAACAGCCTTGGTGCTGACGTGTCATAGGGCTTCGATCCGAGATTGTCTCTTTACAGACGCGTCTAGACCAAGCCACGCGCAAGCTCAGCACGAGCGAAATAGCCAACGACTCCATTTCCCATGAAAAAGATCGCGTTCTTACCAGGCTGCAGGAGGCGTGTGATGACATAAACAAGCTAACCCGCAAGCTCACCGTCAAGGAAAAGGCGCTGGAGACATCTCAGAAACAGCTGGACTCATCTGAGCAAGTTCGTCACGATAACGATGCTCTACGCCGCGATCTTGTCGCCGTCACCCACAGCCGCGATGCTCTGGAGCTGGAGAACTCGTCTCTGCGCGACGACAACAGCAAGCTCGAAAGTGAGCTACAGTCACTGCGGTCACAGCTAGATAGAGGGCGTTCTGAGACCGACCGCTTGCGTCAGCAGCAGAAGTCCTTGCTTGCGGAGAACAAGTCTCTCCGCGCCAGCAAAACTCAATTTGAGCAGAATGACGTTCTGAATGAAGATCTTGACGAGGTGCAGCACGAGCTCGATGCTGCTCGCGAAGAGCTTGAAGCACTTCGCAAGGAAAATGAGGAGCTCGCTTCTCTGCGAGAGGACAACCAGAGCCTCGAGCGACAAAATGAAAAATACTTCAATGACATTAAGATGCTCAGGCGCGAGAACTCTGGATTTGAGCGCAGTATTCATGATCTGCACGAGGAGAACATCAAACTCAAAGAGGAAGTCACTTTCCTCAAGGAGCAGATTGATCACTACCGTCCAGCTCCCAAAGCAAATATTGAGAACGAAGGCACAACCGCCGGTCTATTTCTGCCCGAGATCACGCTCGAAACCAATATCTCCGGCCCCGAAGGCCCAACTGAGACCAAGGAGCTGCCAAACATGCCCCTGGAGGTGACTGGTCAGAGCCAGAATGTCACGGGTGGCGACTATACTGAATCTGTACTGAACACAAACAGGAACGTGGAGGCATCTCAGAAGAAGGATCAAGCCACCAATGAGCAGGCGCAAAAGGTAGCCTTTTCCATCCCGGCTAAGCCTGGGGTGCTCAAGACTGCTGCCAACCAAGGCAGCAAGCGTCGATCTACCTCACGACAGGCACCCAAGGCTCACTTCGACAACTATAGCGACTACGAAGAGACTACGGGGCCTCTATCCTTGGATCTAGGTGCTACTCAGGACCAGGCGATTGAACTTAGTGTTCCTGTGCAGGGGATCTTTAAGCCTATTGGTAACCGCGATCAAACCCCTCATCCTCGCAAGACCAAGAATGCTCAGCCCGCCATGGAGACAGATATCACTACCGGATCGACCAAGAGCATTCATCAAAGCACCGGCCATGCCCTCTCCCGTGACGCGAGACGTGTGCTTGAAGGCCTTTGTGAGCACAGCTGCAGCAATTGCATTGTTTGCACCCGAATCACCTCGCACCGCAGCTCATCTACGGAGCTCGCCGCCGGCAAGAAGCGCGTTACTGTACCTCGCCCAGTCCCCGTAACGGACCGCAACCTCTCCGTCGAAGACCCTACAATGCGTCCCGCGCAGTCCCCTGGCCATGCCCTGGCCCTTGTCATAAAGGGCCTGGAAGATGAGTCGCGTCATCTACAGTTTGAGCTCTCCAGGTTGCAAACCAAGTATCACAATCATGACAAGGCCATTGGTAAACGGGACCGCGTGGCACTCGCTGCGGACATTCGGGCCCTGCTCAAGAGCCTCGAGGTCAAGAATGATCAGATCTACAGCCTGTATGACGTCCTCGAGGGCCAAAAGGCGGCTGGCCAGGCCATGTCCGAGGAGGAGCTCGAGATGACCGTTCTCAACATCACTGGCATGTCTATCCGCGACGCCACCGACCAACTCACTTGGGAAGGCATCCATTAATGCTTGCCCAATGTATCAAAAAATGAGAGAAGGCGTTCCTGTACTTGCGGCATCATGAATAGCGAACATTATTGGCGTTTATCTTAACGACTGGCATTTGGAGACTGGAGGGCTGATCGGATTGGAGATTGGAGGGAAGAATTTTTTGCTTTTCAAATGGATTTGGAGTTTGGACAGGATTAATATGGCGTTTTCTTTTTCTGATTTTCTTTTGCATTTTTGGATGGTTTTGGCTGTTTTGTTGGAAATTCGCTTCCGACCCGTCATTGGGCATACATTACTGGAAGCGGGCGTTTGGTTTTCTTTTTCGTGTATTCTTCCATCATTTCGTCTGGTTCTTCTGGAAGAAACCCGGGGATGCGTCTTGGACGGCTGATTTGGTACTAGGAGGACTGTTGTAGCATGCATTGTATATATTATTCCTCCTCATTAGCTGCGCCAATATTTGACCGGTTGTTACTATGAATGTTCTTCGCCTTTTGTCTCAAAAAGCTGGTATTGTCTTTTACCGTCACTTGTGAATAAGACTGAGTTCGGTGATAAGAAAAAAAAGTCAAGGTATCCTTTTGATGTATATACAGCCTAACTCCGGTATACATGGCGTTTTGACACACTATTCATCGTCCTCGTCCTCGTCCTCGTCCCCCTCGTCCTCCTCTTCATCCTCCTCGTCGTCCTCGTCCACGTCAAACTCGTCATCCTCGTCCTCAACCTCCATATCCTCGTCCGAGTCCATCGCGCCCCCCTCCTCCTCCAGGGCGACGCGCTCGTCCTCCCTGCGCTTCCTGTCGTCCTCCTTGCGGGCCTCCTCCAGCACCTTTGCGCGCTCCGCGCGGGCCTTGCGCTGGCCGACGACGTACGCGCCGAGCGGCGTCTTGGCGACGTCGAGGTCGCGCAGGAAGGCGTCGACCTGGGCGCGGTCCTTGGGCGCAAAGTCGACCTGGGCGCGGCGGCCCTCGACGAACCGCGCGTTGGCCTCGAGCTTCTGCACCAGCAGGGCGATCTGGGCGGCGAGTTTGGCGTTCTTGTTGCCGCGGCCGCCGGCGCTGCGCGCCTGCTTGAGCCAGCGCTTGAGCTGGATGACGACGGGCAGCGCGAGCTCGGGGAAGGCGACGGAGCGCGCCCACAGCTGGGCGAACTCGCCGAGGAGCTCGACGACCTGCTCGCCGACGCCGTCCTGGAAGACGCGTGTGCGCAGGTAAGCCTTGGGCGCCTTGTAGGCGACGGCGAAGTCGAGCGGGCGCAGGGTGGCGGCGCGCGGCGCGCGGCGCATCTCGGCGGCCGCGAGCACCTCGAGCAGCGGCGAGGCGAGCGGGATGTACGTGTCGGTGGCGCGGGAGACGCGCAGCAGCGCGCGCACGAGGTGGAAGCGCAGCGGGAAGTAGAGCGCGGTGGGGATGAGGCGCATGGCGCCGAGCGTCACCTGAACGAGCGGGTAGACGAGCAGCTTCAGCGGGCTCTCGCGGCCGGCCTCAGCGGCCTTGGCCGGCGTGCAGTGGTGCGCGAGCACGCAGGACCAGAAGTCGAGCGAGTGCGTGAACTGCCAGTTGTAAACCATGCGGAACGCGTCGTTCTTGTTGTGCACGATGCTGTTGCGCAGGTGGATGGCGAGCTGCCGGATGAAGCCAAACGCGGTCGCGTAGCCGACAGAGGCGTCGAGGCCCCAGAGTTCGGCGGCCGAGTTCTTCATCAGGTTGATGCCGGCCAGCGTGTTGTGGTTGGTCACGCGGCATCCCTGCACGAGGCCTTGGTAGACGGCTTTGAGGACCGACTCTCGGATGCCCTTGTCACCGATGACCACGAGCCTCCGCAGAACGAGGAAGGCCGTGACACGCGTCGACTCGGAGCTTGCAGGCTGGGCCCAGAAGTTGACAACAGCCTTGGCCAGTGCCTTGACGAGCTTCTTGAACGACAGCAGGTATGGCAGGATCGGCGTGATGGCCGACAGAGTCAACTTGAGCGTGCGGTCATCGGAAAGTGTGCCGAGGAGGTGCATAATGGCGGATGTATATGTCTTGAGTAGCAAAGAGAGCGTAGAAAACTTCTTGCTGTCCGTCTGCACGTACACGCGACCCGAGGCCGACTCCTTAACGGGAAGGTGGTGGTTGATAACGGTAGGTATCTCGCGCAGTGCGAGCACGAGGATGTCGTTGAACACTTCAGGGCTGTTTATGGTCCATTTTTGGTCCGCGTTTTCGTCAATGTCGTCCTCGTTGAGGTGGGCTGCGCAGCGAAAGGCGAGAACAACTTGTCTCGTCGCGCGAAGAGACTGCTTCTCTTTCATGGACTTGCGCCAACCGGCCACGATAGCCGTAGTAAGCTCCTTGCTGTCTGCTTCGGCCGAGTCTGCTTCTTCCGCAGCCTTCTTGCCCTTCTTCTGTTTCTTCTTCTTGGGCTGCTCCTCTTCCTCCTCCTCTTCTTCCGAGTCTTCGCCAGCGCTTAGCTCATCAACCTCAGCCAGGTCGGCATTGTCATCGAAATCGAGCGCGTCGGGGTCGTTTTCTTTTAAAAACTTGTAAAATTCGGGATCCTTCTCGGCAAGCCCATCCATGGTCTCCTGGTTCATGCCAGCATCGTCGTCGTCGCCGTCGCCATCCTCGCTGTCGCTGGCAACTGGCTGAGGCTGTACGGCGTCCGAATCGCTTACATCCTCTTCGGCATTGGCCTTGGGCTCGTCGCGTTTCCTCTTGCCCAGCTTGGCCTTGTTAGACTTATCGTCAATGATGTCTTCGAAGCCGCCTTGGAAGAAGTCGTCGACGCTCATGTCATTGACCTTTCTATCCTTGGGGCCGCTCGGTCGCGGCTTGCCATCCTTGCCGAAGAACTCGGCATCCTTGGACTTGCGCTGTTTTTGCTTGTCCTTGATCTGTTGCTTCTGCTTGATCTTGGCCGTGACCTTTCTCCGGTCTAGAACACCCTGCAAGTGATTCTTTTCAAATTTTTTGGTAGCTTTGAGGTTCTTCTTGGAAGGTGCCATGGTGGGCAGTTTATTTGCAACTCGCAAGAGGGCGAGTTAGACTGGCCCTGGGCAATGGGAGAGACTGGGCTTGAAGTTGCAATTGTCCGCCGACAGCGTTCTGGCGAAACAATAAAGCGTCCCAAAATTTTTCTAGAGTTCGCTTATCGATAGCTTGCTACACTGGGATGCCAAGGCGGTGAAGCTTTTCTGCCAGAGCCCGGAAATATCTAGGTACGTTAGTACCTGGTTCCCTGCTAAAGGTGCCTGTAACTTTCCCCTACAGCCACATCACCACCCGCCAGGCGCAGGCGCTGTGATGCTGCCAACCAGTGGTTGTTTACAGCGACATCCTCCGCCTACATTATTGGCACCTACCTAGAGCTTTCCCTACCTTTGTCACTGTGTTAACCTTGACCTAACATCACAATGCTTCCCCGGCAGGGCTATGCGCCTACGCCTCACAGCTATGTTCCCAATACAGCGCTTTCTGCTTCAATAAATCTAGACGAGGTATGCCCAGCTATCATGTTAATTCCCGACCCATGAAAAACCACTTGGCTCACCAGATACGTCATCGCCCCCCAGGAAGTCACCTTGACGAGCACGCGAGCCGAGCGCGACCTCCAAGATTCCCTCGCTGAACTCTTCAGCATCATAGTGACCCTGGACGAGCTGGAGAAGGCCTTCATCAAAGACGCCGTGTCCGAGGCGGAATACACCGAGATCTGCGAGCGGTCGCTACGGCAGTACAATGCGCTGCTCACCGACGAGACCATCGCGAGGGAGTTTGGTGGCCTGGACGAGTTCCAGGCCAAGTGGGATGTGAGCAGAGGCGACGGGGGGGGGGGGGGGGGGGGGGGGGGGGGGGGGGGGGGGGGGGGGGGGGGGGGGGGGGGGGGGGGGGGGGGGGGGGGGGGGGGGGGGGGGGGGGGGGGGGGGGGGGGGGGG